>CAJGYO010000789.1:0-156400 GCA_904845875.1 Miscanthus lutarioriparius | reverse complement strand
TTGGCGGCTCCGGCGGCCGCGGCGTACGGCACCACGGGCGGCAGCGCGGCCGCGGTGGGGCGGAGGAAGAGCGCCACGCCCGGGACGAGGTCGCGCATGACGCGGCGGCGCGCCCCCGCGACGGCCCGCTGCCGCGCGCAGCGGCAGTAGGTGCAGAGGAGGATGAAGCAGAGCAGGATGGAGACGAACACCACGGCCGTGGCCGCGCCCGAGGACAGGTTGAATGAACTCCTGCGCCCGCCCGCCTCCGGAGCCCGAGCCGGAGCCGGACGACGCGGGGCCGACCGCCGGCGTGGCGCGCGCGTCGCCCGGGGCCAGGCGCCTACTCGCGCGCGCCGTGGCAGCCATGCCCTGACAGGCTGCTCTGCGTTTGTGGGCGGGCGTCGTGGCGAGGGTATAGTAGGGCAGCGGGAGTTTTGCCCGGGTCGGGTCATGCCGTGCGTCGCATGTTTGTAGCTGAATGCCGGCTTAGCCTCGCGCCTCGCGCGTCGCATGTTTGTGGGCGGGCACATTGCCTGTGCGTTAGTTTGCCACGCCAAGGCTGTCAGAGAAAGTTCGACGAAGAAAATTGAAGCCATAATTGTGATAAAGTTTGGCAAGAAAATAAATCTATGACGTGTGGGACAGTATGCTAAGAAAGTGTGGCAGCCATAACTATAACAGCAAACCAAACAGCTACCCGAAAAACTGACATGACTAACATGAGGCATGGCACGTTAGTCACGAACCAACCAGGCGTGTGCAGCCGTGGCATGTCGTTGTAGGTGTAACTTTGCATGTGAAAGAAAACGGGTGTTTCAACCAGTGGCGTGGCGAGTGGCGACGTACTTTTGGGCTCTCAAATGATGTGCTTTCAAAGTGGTTAGGCCGATGTTAGAAGGTGTTAACCAAAAATTTGCAGTGTGCCACGGCCGTAGCCCGTAGTTATCCTCCAGTGTGACGGCCTGTTCGCTTGCTCGTAAACGATCGTAAATTTTCAGTCTGTAACAGTGTTTTTCTCTCACACCAAACCAACCAGTAATAAATAATCCACAATACGATACGGCCTCCCGAAGCTGTCACGGCGGGGCTAGGCAACGCAGTCCAGACAGCGGCGCGCCCCGGCCCCGGGGCCCACGCCAAGGAAATGTCACCTTCTATCCAGAAATGTCACCTTCTATCCATGCCATTGCCATCTCACGAATGGACAGTGACGTTACACGGCCGCACGAGCTCGTGCTTGATAGCTTCCGTTTTTTTTTTTTTTTTATAACATGCTTGATAGCTTCCGTTGGCCGGTTTCGTGCGCTGCGCATTGACAAGCTGACACAGCTCCTCTGCTTCACTGGAGTGTGCCTAGGCGAGCGAATTCCACTAGTCTTTAGTTGACAGCTCAAATAAGAAACACCTCTGTCTCTCTCTCCTACGTGACGAATTGCGATGCCCCTGTTTAGAACCGATTATTATGCTTCTGATGAAGAAGCCAGTTTTTCTCTCTGCTGCCCATAGCAGCCATTTTTTTCATAAGAATAGCAACTAGTCAACCACTTATGCAGAGGTTATTGCCCCAACGACGGCCGGCGCCAAAATCGGGGGGCCAGGACGAAACGCGCGTCCCCGCCCATCTCCCACGCGGGCGTCTCCCGTCGGGCGTCCGCGCCACCGTCGCCCGCGGGCCCAGGCAGCCCCGACGACCTCCTTGTGGAGCTGCGCCTGCTCTTGCGCCGGAGTCTCGGGTTGCCGTCGTCGCCGGTGCCGAGGAGGCCGCACTACACCTACACGCCAAGGAGCCCGAGGGGCGCCACCCTCTTCGGCTTTCCCGCCGATTTGGGCGCCGCGGGCTGGTCTGGTGTGCTACAGGCTCGGTTGGCTGCGCCGATGGGCGCGCCCTTTCCAGCAGGAGCACGGTCGCCCTGAGCCTCGCGTCCCCGGGCACCTCGTCCATCACTACCAAGAGCTCCCCGCCCTCGTCTATGACTAAAGAACCCGACGGCCTCTAGGTGATCCCTCCACCCGCCGTCCCTGCCCATCCTAGCAATCGCTATGGCTCGTTATGGAGTAGAACGAGAGATAAATCGGAGGAACGAGACCCACTATAACATGTGGGACCGGACCACGTCAACTAAAATCCGGTGGATTCTGGATAGGTTGGTTACGCAACTGGACAACTGGTTTACTAGCTAAACTTTAGCAGGGGGTAAACAAACACGCCCTAAGTCAGAACTTATACCGAGAAAAACCAGACTACATTTTTTCTCCAATACCATATTGTGCCGCTAACGAATATATGAATATGAATCCGTTCGGCCTTGGATTACCACCAGGACCTAAGTTTTACGCTCACGAATAGCCGAACGTATCAGTAAGCAAAAGTTCCTTTCTTTCAAGTTTCAAGGGAAGCGAATCTGTAAAATCTGTACGCCGACGCAGTGACATCTAGTATGGTACTGTAGAGCATTCAACGAGAAACTGGAGAAGCATTTTCACATCTTGACAATTCTGTAGCCAGTGCAGGTGTTCTCTATTCTGGTTTGAAGTCGTTTCCATCTATTTTGATTCGCTGAAAGAAAGAAAACAGTCAAAGTTTTGCTGAAACTTAAGTGGAGAAGAAAAACAACATAAGCTTCCCGTGTTCTACTGTTCTGGGTACAAGTAAGTAATAATAATAAGATAAAGAGAACACATCCTGTGCCCTTTCAAAACCTGATTGCAAAATTAGCAATGAAATTCATGCTAAAAATATCTTTGTGACAGAACTAGAGGGAAAATATAAGATTCTATAGCCTTTTTTTTAGGGGAGCCAACTGCAGTTCTGTATCGGTTTGTAAAAAAAAGTATTGAGCAAATCAGCATTAAGAACTTACCTCAGTACAAACTCAGCTTGCTGAACTTTACGCAGGCTTACATTCATATATAGTCCCTGCAGCAATAAACTCATCTTAAGAAACCATTCAGATATGCTATCAAACTTGAAATAGAAGTTTGGGCTAGAATAGACCCGAAATGAAATGAGGGGCTTTTTTTATCAAACATGTCCATGTGTTACATAATTTAAATAAAAAAAAGCTATCCAACATTGGGAAACGAGACAGGAATGCTACATGTATATTTATGTTTTATCTTTTCTAAAAGACAAAAACAATTAAAGCTAATCTATTTGATGATGACTATGGCATCCACAATGTCTTATTAAACATGTATCAATAAACCATGATGGATTTTTTTCTCCCGTTGCAAAACATAGAAATATTTACTCCTAAATATCCTCATAACTTTAATTTTCATACTACCCATGCATTATAGTACAGTTAAGTATCTAGTTCCGCGACTTCCTTTGAGGACCTATACAAATCTTTAATTTTAATTTCTAATTAAAGTCAGCAAGGAGTTAGTTGTCGACGTGTCATCTGTCCGCTAGTGATTACAATGGGAGACCTCTCTTGATTTTCCATGTGACGTGTCAAGGATTGCACTAGTATATGCATACGGCTTGAAGGCACATTTATTTAGACTGGACAACATACTACTCAAGATTTCAGTTGACGGTTTCATTAGTTGGACCATCGGCTAACCAGGTTCTAATAAGATAAGTTTTGTCCTAATCAAATCAAAACTGCATCAACAACTTGTAGAGAATCTTGTTTCTTAGTAATTAGAGAATGGTCAAGGGTTCAAAGGCCCATGATGTTTTATTCTTTGTTATGACATTTATGGAAAAAAAAAAGAAATTGGCATGGGAGGCACTTGGAACAAAAAAGAAACCAAAAAAGGCAGATGGGTGACAAGGTTGAGGGGAACATTAAAAAATGCGGATGGACAATGGGGCAAGATGACATGGTACTGGGAACCTTTGTTTCATAGGGAAGGGCGAGGCGTTCAGAGGCCTATGATAGTGCATTTATTCTTTGTTTTTTATATTTATGGAAAAACTTAAGAAATCAGAATGAGGTACTCAAAACAGAAAAAAAAAAAAAAAAAAAGCGGACTGGGTGATGGGGGCAGGCGGAACAGAAAAAAAACAGACAGACAACAGGGTGAGCGGGCGGAACGGAAAAAAAAAAGCGGACGGTCGATGGACAAAGAAACTGATTGCGCTTTAACATTAGGAAGAGTTTGGCTCTTTCTACTTTCTTGGGGAAAAAATGATTGAAACTCAAGAGTATAACTTGGCTACACTTTCGAGCTTTCAAAACTGAATCAATTTTCATAGAGAAAACATCAGGAACTTTGGCCTCTTCCTTTTCACTTTCCTCCTAATGTGCCCTTAAGTAGTACAGCTTTTGCTACAATTCTTTATTGAACTCCAATTGATATCAACTAGATTATGAAAAAAACAAGAGTATTGTAGAAAATATGCATAGCATGTTTCCTTACATTGGTTGTATGAATTGTAGCTCCAGTAGTCATGTTAATCTTTTGATCTGGCACAAGCTGAATATCCATCTTCTGCAACACAACTGCAAGTGCCACTATCGCTTCTAGGAGAGCAAATTGATCTCCAACACATTTCCGAGGACCTCCACTGAATGGGATAAACCTGGGAAAAAGATGTAGCAGGAGCATGGCGCAGCTCAGTCACATTTGCCGGTTAACAAAAGCTAATCAGATGCTTAATGGAAATATGAAGTGACAGGATAGAAACGATATATCACAAAGTTGTATTCTGACCTGAAATCTGTGTTTGACTCATTTGGAACAGGTCCCTCTAAATCAAACCTCTCTGGAATGAACTCATCTGCTCTATCCCAGACCTTTGTAGAAGGAACAAACAATTAATTGTAGAATGCAAAAATCTGCTAAGTGCTTGCATAGACATTGCTACTAATGGATGAAAACACCATATGAGCAGAGCACAGCTCCAGCATAACAAAAGCATAGGCATAGCAAAGCATGCTTCAAATGGTAGCAAAGGATGATAACTACGTAATATAATTATACTTCTAAGTTCAGGCTTTTAGGGCATATATGACAGCAAACTAGTATACTCAATGCAATAAAATAATGTTCATGAAACCATCTTATCATTATATCATGGAAAAGCAGGTTGCATCAAGACCTAACAGATAGACTAATAAACGATACCTTGTAATTTTCTTAGTAAGCCTACAGCAACTTGGAATAAGATCCTCCGTTATAATTCACAAAATCAGACATGTATATTCAATATTCCACGATGCAAAGCATTTACTTTAAAGACCTCAAATACTGCCAATTGTGTGTGATTCATATTCAGATGGAGAAGTACCTCTGGGGACCTGTGTATATTGTACACAGATATCATAATATCTTGACCAGCCTTAACCTTATAGTCTCCAGGAAGAACATCATCAACTATTGCACTGTAACAGCACCTATCAGTAATTAGTCCATGAGTCACCAAAACCAATTATAAAGTTGCTTGTCACTAGCACAAGAAAGCGTTACAGGAGGGTGGATACAGCCGCATAGACTCATTATACAGCGCATCAAGTATTTCAGCTCCTTTACATCCTCATATTTGGGAGTCTACCTTGTAGAACACGATCTACTTCATCTTGAGCTCTCCTCAGTGCAGCCGGATCCTTCAGTAGTGTAACACTGAGCAGTCAACATATTAAAGTGACATTTTAAGTAATGCATTATTTGTCACTTTGGTTGATAGATGGTTACTGCAAGGAATATAGCACTACAGGAGTACCTTACTGAGAAGATAGATTGTCCATGTCAGTACAGAGCCTGTTGTTTCATGACCAGCAACTAACATTGACAAGAGATCATCACGTAATTGTACACTGCTTACCTGGAGAACCCAAAGGCATGTCAACTAAAGCAGTCAAACTTGCAATAAACAACATGCGTGTCGTGTAAAATGGTGAAATGGAGCACTATATGAAACTGCACGCAAACCGAGCATGAGAAGTTTAGCAACAGAAGCACAAAAAGATCTTGCGTTGTCGAACTTCAGCAAAACTTGGCATAGAACATGACTCACAAGGAACATAATCTTCTCTCTTAGTAGTGAAATGATATGCAAATCTTTTGCGTGTTAGAGGGAAAAAAACAAGAACAGAGATATGATTTTTTATAGAATTTTTCAGTCTTTTGTCATAACTTTTCATAAATCAATGGAAAAGAAAGGACCAAATACTCCTAGCAATCACCTTTACACACAAGCATAATGTGCCGCTTCTAGTAGGTAAAGCCTCATCATCTAAACTTATAGAAAGAAACAGAAGATATAGACTTTAAGTGCACATTCAGAGGGGGGGAAAGGTGATACACTAAAGCTGCACTGTTTTTCATTTAGATGTATGCAGTAATATGTTCTATGCTAAACAAATCCTTTTTCCTAAAGATATTTGAAGCTGAATGACACCAGGTTACAAACTGCATGCCCAACCAATAATTGTCCCTCCGGGCAAGGCAACAGAGCTAATAAAGCAACATTTATGAGCTGGGCAAACAAATCCATGGTTTTAAATTTTCATGGACCAGCAGAAGGATAAATCAATAATCAAAGGCATCATCAGGCAAATGTTATGGAGCATCAACAGCAGTAGATGTCAAATTATTTTCATGATGAGCAAGTAGCTTCATATAAGTAGAAATTGTGGAAATTAAAGGTAAAAGAAGCAAAATATTGTAAAAAAATGGAATGCGTTAATCACCTCATCTCGGCTAGCAAGTAGGAAGCGTAGAATGCTAGGGTCCCCCTCATTTACATATTCCTCACCCTCAATCTGTTCATTTTCAGCTTCCACTATTTCTTTACACTTCATAATCAGCTCTTCAACAGTGTTTCTTATAATCCTAACTGCATTCTCTGCTTTTATCTGTCTTGGAATTATCTTGCACAAGAAATCAATCTGTGACAAATAAACAAGGATCATATCAAACATCAGTCAAGTGATTTTTCCTTTCGGGCCAATGAACTAGGAAACATAGGTGAGATTAAAAGTTAGAAGAATGAAGTGAAAGATGAGCCAACCTTCCAGTATGGCAAAAGATCTGTAGAACGAAGCTCTGCTTCTTTGAGTGCAGTATAAACAGCATCAATGACAGGACTATCTGTTGTGAGGGAATCAAAATTGTAGTTGAACAATGACAAACCAATCACATCCAATGTCAACTGAGAAAACCTCGCTTCCATATTGACAGCTTCCCCACTCAAAGCATATGGCTCAAGTTTCTCTATTAATCTCTCAGCACATTTACAAAATACCTTTTCCACGATAATGGACAGAAATCTTTTGTGCAGGGAAGGCACAACAGCTCTGCGTCTCACCTAAAAAAAACATACCAGCTTTGGAGTGAGATTAAGGATTAACTTACAGTCCAATTAAATTTAGCTCCAACTACAATGGTGCATAAATATGCAAGATATAGCTGCAGCAAGAGAAGAGATACAACCCTACTAATTTATTGCACTACTACTACCATTTATCAAATATATGTCAGCCAGCCCTTTACATTATTGAACATCATGAGGAACTGACTACCCTCTCCGGCGGCTCTCCGCAACCACTCCCAATGGCGCAAATTGAAATGACCCGTCTTCAACCTAAACCGTTTATAAATCATGCTGGTTCAACCTGCAGGTAAGTTAAACCAAGTAACCTCGTTTCTGCTGGTCTGGTTTGGTTTGGGTGCCGTTTAGCTGGTCAATCCAAACTATGAACAGGTCTACTGACATACAATTGTTCCAGCCCGTTACAGAGCCTTACGACTGTGATAGGCCATTCCATTCGCTAAACAATAACACTAGTGGCAAGAGAGACAGAGAACGCACCGTCCATAGGTCGCCCTCCGCGATGGCGAAGCCGGAGCCGAAGAGGAACTCGGAGACTTCAGCGACTAGCCCCTTCGCGTAGCGCGAGCCGTAGCCGCGCAGCACGTGCCTGGCGACGGCGGGGTCGCTAACGATGACGAAGTCCTGTGGCCCCGCGGCGAGGCGGTACACGGGCCCTTCCTCGCGGAACCACTTGAAGAGCGGCAGGAAGAGCGCGCCGCCGAGGAGGTCCCGCACGTCGTCGAGCTTGGCGGACGCGACGGGGATCCCCGAGTCGTCGCCGCCGCCGCTCCGGCTCCGGCCGACCGCGCGCGAGAGACGTGAGCCAGTCGGGGCTCGCCCACGGGGTGGCGGTGGAGGGCTCGTCGCCCCGCCCCCGCCCGCGCTGCTTCCGCTTCTCGGCGGGGCAGGCGGACGTGGCGACCACGGAGACGGCGACGCGGCGACGGAGGCCAAGGCGAAGGCGGTGGCAGGCATCGCCGAGCGCCGGCCGATGCCACCAGAGCAGCTAGGGTTTGGCCGTTTGGGATTGGAGTTGCCGGGGTGGGGAGTGACGGAACACGGAAGGAGGGGAGTGGGGATTGGTGTGAGGGGAGCAGCCGTTGGCCGTTGGAGGGGAAGGGGAATCGGGGATTATGGGATGTGGTGGGGCCCGCGTGGAAGTGATTAAGGGAGGCAATTGTCATTTGTCACAGAGGGCAGCGCGTGAGTTTTTGAATCCGTTGGATTTTGCGGGTGGATTGGGCCCAATACAATAGCAGGCTTCCTGATCCACGGTGTCACGCAGGCCGTGTTGTCGATTACGATGCAGCCCAGCATACAATACGGCCCAATATAAAGATGTATAGTACTCCCTTCGTCCGCAAAAGAATGCAATTATGGATACGTACTAGTCAAACTGACTCGAGTTTAACTAAGTTTATAGTAAATAGTATTAATATTTATGCCTCTAAATAAATTTGTTATGGAAATATATCATATAACTAATCTAATAATACTTATTTTGTACCATAAATGTTATTGTTTTTTATATAAATTTAGTCAAAGTTCAAACTGTTTGATCTCTCAAAAAGCGAGAATTGTATTTTTTCATGGACGAAGGGGGTATATAGGTAGAAAAAAATCAGCGAGTTTGTAAGAATGGGTTTGCTTAATGTAATAGCCAGACGGCACCTTCTCTGTCGACTGTCGTTCTCAGACAGCAATTTTCGGCACATAGGATGCCCTGCCCGTCATTTTCGCCCCAAGGCCCTCGAGGGTTGCGGCGGAGGTATACCGGCAGTGTTCTCGCCGTTCGAACAAAAGGGTAACTGAGCGAAACAGGGGCAAGCAAACGAAGCATGCTAACGCGTCGGCCATACCACGGGAACGGGAGAGACGAGAGAGAAGAAAAAGGGTCCGGCCGTGTTGCCGTGTTGGTGGCGGCGCAAGCATGGAGCTGGTCCCGGCGCCGTCTGCGTGGGCAGTAGTAAATGAAAGCTGGCTGACGCTGACGCCCGGCTAGCTGCCCGCGGAATCGAGCGCTGAAACCCATGCGCCGCAGCAGCCGTCGTGGCGCTGAAACACATGCGCAGCGACCCGCATCCTATGCCAACGCCTTCCATCCCCACGTGCACCCTTTTGATTCGGAGGACGGGTGCATGCATGCACAGCAGAGCAGCGTAGGAGTAGTACTGTACTACTGCGTACTCCTACTCACCACCAGTAACTGACAGTTTTACTGCGACAAGTTACCCGCCTGCCCAACCGAACTGAGGTACGGAGTAACAGTTCAATTCTACCTGCACTGCCCTCAAGTCAGGCTACTGCACTGTTTACCGATCCCAACACGATGAAATGCAAATGCTTTTGGAATTGGTGGGCTACCACCTGCAGGACCTGGGAGTGACGTCGTAAGGTTTTCCTTCCACGGGGCAAAACCGGTTCACGGAGAGGGGAATCATTGCGGCTCTCATCTAGCGTGGATGACATCGAGCCCACGCGCAGTTTGGGTCGTCAGGCACCAGCCAGCCAGCCAGCCTCGAGCTCCATGAGTACAAGCTCCAGTCGACCTCTAGTGATTCCAAGGGTTGTGTGTTCGAAATATTTCTTATTAGCCCGTGTTAAACATAAACTTGGCCCGAGCAATGCGTTGTGACTTGTCTGTATGAGGTTGGAAGCTGTCCCCATTTTTTTTTCAATTCCTAGTTGATCTTTGCGCTACTATAAGACAGAGCTGCCTATTATATATAATGGAGTTGAAAAATGAATAGGTAGATATTTTGCATCAAGATAAGGTCGGATTGTTATGCATGTATACCTAACGATAAAACAGGGGCTCTAGTGAAATCATCAAGACTCATATGCTCCTTGCCGAGTCGCCAGTCGGTGGCCTTTGAATAAAGTTTTGGTAGTAGCTTGACCTCAGTCGATCGAGTCTCAGCTTACTATTTGGTTGAGCTGTGGCTTCTGAAAAGTAGTTATTGTGAGCTGTGGTCTTTGAAAAAGTGTTATAGGTTGTGAGTTGTGAGAAAGCCGAAAGCTGTTTGGTTTAAATAGTTATGGCTTCTTAGAAAAACTGTTGTCGATGGGCCTCACATGTTAACCACAACATGCAGAGAAGGCCATGAAGGATGCAGGGTGGAGCCTTTTCGCCACCGGGCCGGGGGGGCGGTGCTCGCCCTTCGGACCTCTGGGAGAGACAGAGGTGCAAGCGGCCCAGAGCCACACCGCCCGGCAATTTGGAGAGGAGGGCACGGGTGAAGGGGCCACCACCGGACCGGAGTTGCACTTGTCTATTCTCGTGGATGAGGGAGGCGAATCGAGAGAAAGAACGAACTGATACCCAACATAACTAGTGGCAGGTGGGTAATTTTCGCAAAAATATCGATCCTACAATCAGTAGAAGCAAGTCCCTAGCTGTTGTGGAAATTATACTAGGGGAAAGCTACTTTTTGTGTACAGTAGAACCTAAGAGGAATTTTGTAACACCTCGGGTGTTAGCCTTGCATAACTTGACTTGCATAACATAAGCATGAGCATCAAGCATTCATAAATCATCATTTACAATTGAAACATTCGATCGAAACATATGAAACATTGCTTGTTATCTCGTATTTCTTGGAACATATGCATATGATCATGTGCAAATAAATGCTAGTGTGTAATGTTGGTCACTATAACCCTTTAGCTACACTTAGGTTAACAAAAGAAACATTGTTCATGAAGGCCACATTTCATGATCAAGCACTTAAGTGATATTTCATGTGTTGACCTGAATAGCTATATGAGTGACTACTACATGAAATGCTTAAATGACCTTGCAAATTGTTTAAACATGCTTAGGATATCATTAGGAACAACTTTGGTATTTAGTGCTAAGGCTAGTTTGGTCATTTAGCCCTGGTTTGTGTATGTATCATGATTTCAAAGTGACATGTTTGACTAAAGTTGAACTAGGTGTTAGAGACCTTGCATAGAGGAGTTCACTAAAGCAATGTTGTAGTGTTTGACATAAGGAACAACTTTTATTTTTGGGTCATCACATGATTCAGCTCCTAACATGTTTGAAATTGGATCACAAGAATCATCAAAATCTGATTTCAACACTTAACGAAATTTGCTAAGTCGTGAAACCACATCGACTGACAAGCCTACTTTAAGCATGATTTTACTCGGTTTAGGTTGCGAATTAGAGTATGCTGCCTTAACAAGAGTTGGAGATGGTACATGGTTCTACAACTTCTATTCATAAGTTTGCACGAAGGAGCCACCGTTTAGCCGGTAAATCAACGAGAAAACGCTACCGTCGGCGGACCATCGAACGATCGATTTAATCGAACGCCTGTTCTTCAATGGCCGACCGAGCGAGTTTGCGTGCGCGTGTCCCCGGCGACGGCCGTGCGTCGCCAGCGCCTGACCGCCTTGAGCCGCCACGCGCCGGCGCGCGGCTTAACCCCGCCCATTGCGTTCGCGCCGAGTCGCCCAAGCTTCATTTCCCATTTTCTACTCCGTCTTCCTCGCCGGCAATGACAGTAGAGCTCGGCCCGCACCTCCGCCGTCGCCATAGCGAGTCACCAAATCGTCCTCGCTGCTCCTTCGCCACCGTGATAGCTCCACCGTCTCCCAAAGACCCCATTGTTTCTCCCGTGCCCGGCGACAAAGCCCGGTAAGCCACCGCAGCGCGTATAGGGCTCATGGGAGTTCCGCCGTGAGCCCGTCGTCGTGGTACGCGCCGCCACATATTCCTCCCGCTCGGTAGCTAAGCGCTAGGTCCCCAGCGTTCATAGATGCTTGTCCACGCGTTGATTTGAACCACCGTAGCCCACACCGGCGTTTCACCGTCGACCCGCACCTCCACCCGCCATGGCCGCCGCCAGTAGCCGCTAGCTCCGATGAGAAAGCCACCCAAGTAGCTCAATCGATCTGCGCTAAGTCGAGTAGATCATCGTGTGATGATGTCACCGCCGGCGAGTTCGCCGTTGGCGAGCTCTGGCCGCGCCAGCACCGCGCAGCGCCGCTGCCCTGCTCTGTGTCATTGACGCGTGGGGTCCCCTGACCAGCGGGTCCCACCTGTCAGCGACAGAAGTAGTGTAGGCTAACTCATTTTGAATCCAGTTTTTGATTTGTTTTGTTATTTTTGTATCTTTAGTTTGGTAGCTCCTAAAATGGTGAAATAAATATGATTGTGTTGCTTAGGAAGTGTAGTATTTTGGAAAAATATGTTCTTGGTTTCAACAGTAGAAATTTCTTGAGATTTAAATAGGGATTTCAAATGTGCTTTTGAATGCATTCAAATTTGTTTATTTTATATCTAGAGTTCCTGTGCTCCAAAAATTATGAAATTTTGTGGTGGACTAATCTTAGCATGTGTGAACTCTGGTAAAATTTGAGGACCAGTGCATGGGTAGATTTAAAGTTAGAGATTTTTCTTTTATGACTAGTTAATCCTTGCATGAATTTTCATAAATTAAGTATGAGTCCAAAATTCATGAAATTTATTGGAGGTAATCCTAGTACCATATGGATGCTAAGAAAAATATGAAATCTGTTGCTTGACACTTTTCAATAGGGTTTTCCATTTATGCTATTTCAAGCCTTGCTGCCTTTGTCATTTTGTATAGAATGTTCTACTTGGTAAAATGACATGAAATTTTTACAGTAGTCTCTTGATAGCATTAGTAAAGCTCTGTAAATTTTGAGAATTTATTAAGCACATCTGATATATATTTATTATTTAACCTAGGTATCTAAATAAAATAATAAAGGCAATTTAATAAATAGTTTGGGCTTTACCATTATATCATCTTAACTGTATTTGGTATGTTTAAACTATTGGTAGGTTCTAGGTTGTCAAATTTTGAATGATTACCTGAAGTAGAAGTATTCTTACTTTATGTTGCATGTTAAGTCATTTCCGGACTGATTCTAGAGTGTGAGGATTTGCATGTTGAAACTGATGTGTACTGTAAAAATGGTTAATAACAAAGTTGTAGAAAATTTGATAAGCTTTCCAGAAAGTCCAGGATCACTGGATTTGGATTTGTAGAACTCCAGTTATGAGCGAAACAAGTAGATACCATTTTATGGCATAGTCGATGCTTTGTAGAAGTAGTTAAGTAGTAAGCGAGAAGAGATATGCATCTACTCAAACAACGTGATGCACTTGTTAACATATATGCATTCGTAATACTTATACCATACTCATGCATCTAGGATCGGAGGAAGAGATCACGTTCTTTGAATTGAAGAAGCGAGAGAAGGGAACCGCGAGGAGGATCCGCAAGCCGTAGCTCCCGGCGTGGAGCGAGAACCTGAAGAGCTTCCGGTGCCCTCGACCACCGTCCTACTTCCTTTCTGCGAGGCAAGTCCCAGAGCATTATAAGTCTCCCAGTAATTTACAAATGTTTACTTACGTATTTATGATTGATGCATTAGGTTATAAGAGTTGAATGAAACCACTTGATGCATGTACATTCCTTGTCCGGATATTACACCTTTAACCGGTATAGGTCCGTGGATCGAATATATATATGCTTAGCCATGCTTAGACCGGTAGAAGTCGGGTGATGTCCTGTCAAGCTGCGAGATATAGGTGGATACGAGCACGGTTGGCTATATCTCGCTATCGTGGAAACGAAACCATGAGGTAAAAGTAAATTGAGACCGGACGGGAGATCGATAGGGAAGCAACAAGGCATGGAGGTCTTGGGTGTGGACTTATCCCGTCTGTGTCGATTAAGGACCGCACTGCTGTTGTTGCTTCTCGACAAGATTGAACGCATGCCTCTCACTTAGGTGGCGGGATAATTCGTTCCGACCGCGGCCGAGTAATTCAACTCGGTAGCCGGAATCGTTCACAGCGCTCTTCCCTTCCGGGAACGATCGACCGAGCCCAAGGGCGTGTTTGGCTGAAAGCATCCCGGCATCCGGTGTTCCAGATTGCGGCGTGATCTGAACCCGCTGAAATGTGTACTGAAGTTGTACCAAAAGGTGACCTAAGACTATCGTGGGTGGTAGATCTGGGTTTGTATTAGGAATAAATTCCCAAATTGGTTGAAATCGATTCGAATCGCCGTCTCTCCCGGATAGTGAGAAACTTGGCTAGTCCCAACATCGTAGTAACTGTGTTATGGAACATGATGGTTCATACGAAAATGGAATTACAATACTTGCTATGGTTACTATTGTATGCTTCTAAAGGATATACCACATGTTTGGCATAGGATACTTGCTAACCTAGAAATGAATAGTTATAATTAACTTGGTAAAGAATTAGGAACTATATCATGATTTAATTGCTTTTACGCAAAAATGTTGTCAAGTTACGTCCACTTATACAGCCTTGCATGATCCTTGGAGTCATTTTATTTCTGGTTCATGACGGGTAAGTCTAGCTGAGTACCTTCTCGTACTCGGGGGTTTATTTTCCCAATGTTGCGAGATGGCACTTGTGTATCATGGTTATTGCAAGAGTTGCTTCTATCCAGCATTGTGGATGAGGAGTAAGCCTTGGGCGAGCTTCCTTAGTAATTCCTATCTTTGCTTTTGTGGATCGTGATCCGGCATGGCATTCATATCAAACTATGTTGGAAACTTTACCCTCGAACTTATTTGCTTCCGCTTTAATTATCAAACTCGATTTGTAATAACTTTTATTCAGTACTCACGATGATGAAAAGTATCATGTGAACTTTATGTAATATGTGGCATGTATGTTGAATCTGTCACGATCTTGGTTGTTGTAAATCGTTTATCGAGACCCGTCGTGGTACTCGACGGACTACCAGGTTTATATGGGTTCAAGTATGACAGTGCGACCGCTTGCGGATTGCCATTGTACTTGTATTCTTATAAATTGGTCGGTTCTGCGACAAATTTGGTCCCTTCGGTCAGCTTTTGATTTTTCCAGTAGCCAAAGCATGTTTAGAAGCCAAACCAAAGGGGCCTAGGGGGCTTAATTTTGTGGCAGCCCTAGTTACAACCAAAAAAAAAAACAAAGAACTCTTGTAAATACGAGAAGCTTACAAAGAGATCAAATATAACTTCCTTTAATAGACAAAATCTAAGTAACCCCTTAAATTTACATGAAAATTACCATCTTTATCAATATTAAAAAGAAACTAAAATATCCTCTCAAGTTTACTTCTAAAACTACCAAAATATGATATTTCGAAATAAAAATTTAATAACTATAAAGTATATCTATATGTGTTGTAATCAAATACAATTTAAAGTAGCCCCTATATTTGTCTAAATTATCCACCCTGGCCAGATATAGTCGAAGTCACCTTAAATTTGCATCACTTATCCATACCTACTATTATAGTAGATACATATAATTTAAGTCACCCCTTAATTTAAATCTACATTACCAGACCTACATTTACTTACCCACTTGTACTATTATGAAAAGAATAACTGTGAAGGATGCATATATTTCCAAATACCCATTTTTGCCACTATTGGCATATAAATAACTAGCTCAAGGGGAATATACATGATGTGTCCACCGTACAAACCAAGTATATATAAATGAATGAATAATGACAAATATATATTTCTACAGTTATAAACAATCCTGAATTTTGTCCTTAAACAAATTGTATCAGTGACGACAAGGACAATTCATTTTGAATCAAATTAATACTCCATAAAAGTAATTGGCATAGATGTTCCCTTAAACATCATATAGCAATGAAATGGGTAAATCTGTACATTTTGACTAAAACACTATTAACTGATAGCTTAAGTTTAGGCACGATATTTTTTCAAAAAAAAAATGCTAACACACACATAATTCTTCGAATGCACAGAATCGAACAGCAAGAGCATTGAAACAACTATTTATACCATTCTAACCAGGAGTCCACTTTAGGATCTAGAATATAGTATATTTTGATAAAATACAAATGAAGAGTGTTGAATGAAAGGTACAATGAGCACTAGATAATACAGATTCATGACATCACTACACATGAACTAATAAAACAAAGAGCTAATAACTTAGCTAAAGTTCCACCTAAAACATATATCTAAGACACATGGTGGTCAACGAGAAAAACTATAAATATAATGAAGAACATATAGACTAATTATTATCACAACTTGATAAAAAAGAGGTAATAATAGTACTATATGTTATAGTAATTGTAGTAACCACCACCACAACAACAATAATAAAGCCATTATTGCTATCTATATTGGGCTTACAAGTTAGGTATCTATTATATGCCTACAGGCATATCCAACACTCAACATGTCTTTTTGAACGTCCAGCTCTCTCTCTCTATGTCATGGATGCAGAGCGGACCACACGCGCTCGACCGTTTCCTCCCGCCACTAGCTGTCTGCCGCAGCTCCTCGTCAGCACATCTCTTGTGTCACCATAATATATCATGGATCCCTCCCTCGCTAATAGAACTCTCCCACTCTTGAGCACATCATCACCGATCTTCTGTAGCCCGCCTCGCCACCACACTTACCTCCTCCGACTAGCCGGCATGCAACCACTCTCTTTCTCATCAACAGTACGTCCTCCGTAATGGCGACAATTGTCACAGTTATTATTTATTTTCTTTTTGAAATTTGGTAAGAAAAAGGGACTGAAGTACGGGTGATTCATCCCCTTGTGCCGTGGTCCACGACGACTCGACGTTGGCGGTGCGCGAGCTTGGGACAGGTAGAGGTAGTCACGCCGACACCCGGCTCCCGCGGCCGCGCGGAGTCCACGACAGGGACCGATCGAGAGGGACGACGTGAGGAAGCGGGCGGCGGCATCCGAGGCTAGCAGGCTGCTGCTAGCTCGATCGGGCGCGGCCGCGGCCGGCGGGGGCGCATGCAGCCGTTCGAGCTGCAGCTGAGTATGGGCACGCGTACTCGCCGGTGTAGAGCTCGCGACAGAGAGAACAGAGTCGCAGACTCGCGTCGTTTTCAAAGGCTGCCGAGTGCCGATGGCGCGCGAGCATGGCGCGAGCCGTGACGAGGCAACGGTTGCCCGCGGCCTCGGTCGCGTCGTGTCGTGGTGGAGCCGTGGTCCGCGCTCCAGCTTTGCACATGCCTGGCCTGGAGCGTGGAGACGAGACGAGACATAGCATGAGTCTCTGAAGAAGTCTGAACTGATCAAGGCACTGGTTGTGGCGTAGTAAAATGGAAGCTGACCTGACCAGCCCATGCCCATTCCAGGCAGAGTAGTATGCCATTGCCATGCCACGGCAGCTGCGGATTCGGGCGCCGAAACCCATGCGCCAGCAACCGCATCCGATGCGGCCGCGCTTGCCTGCTTCCTTGACTCTCTCTTGCCATCTCCACGTGCACCCTTGGTCCGGACGAAAGTTAAGAGCTGTGCTGCCGACCTGGAAGTTACCACATGGTGGAACCGACGAAGTTACTGTTTACAGATCCCAACATGATAATGCTAGTGGGGTTAACCTGAGAATATAGCAGAAATACTAGCTGCTGCACGCGCATGCAGTGGCAAGGCTTTTTACGATCGAGGTGAAGAAGGTAGGCACCAGCACCTCACGCTTCACGGACAGGCCGGACACACACGAGACGATCAAGGTTCGAGGATTCAAGGTGGCTGGACCGCTGGAGCACGAGCGACCTCGAGCCGCACGCGCACTTAGTGTAGGGTCGTCAACTAGTAGCCTCGACCTCGAGCTTCATACCGGATCAAGCCGACCCTCCAGTGAGTGAGTGTAGGGTTTGAGGTATACAGAGCCTAAACCCTACTCATCAACAATGTACTCCTAGTATAGAGATTTAAGATACAGTACTATGAGTAGTCGCACGTACTGGTACGTAAACTAAAGATAATCTCGAATTAAATCAACTTCTACAATTATCCTAAGTCAAACTTTTTTGCGTTTAATCAAACTTATATAGAAAAAAAAACCAATATTCAGAAGTTAAGGATCACGTCGTCCATTCCAATATGCTTGGAATATTGGAATCAGACTCCATATCTAGGTTAGACCCGCGTGTTCTAGCTCATATATATGAGCAGGACTGCATATGAGCATTATGCTCTGCTCTTCTAGTCTAGATTGGTAGTACGCGAGAAGGTTGTGACTCTAGATCATGGACGGGATGGAGAGATGCGTGGGTGCACTATGGAAGTAAAATACGACGGTTGGAAGAATACCATTTTCACTTTAATATTGTTGCACGATGCTTGTTCCAATTAAAATGAGCTACTTATTTTTGTTGTATTCAATCTAGGACCCATAATAAATGCTAGTGCAATAATGCAATAAGGTATTAATACCATGTGAGAGTTTGATAGAAGACTGACTCAACTTAAATAGGTAGTTATTATATGCACCTATTGTGAATCTAATAAAGGCGAAAGGTGAGCCACATAGTTGTTCAACATGCCCTGCAACGCGAACAGGCTCGGGCGGCTATGTAGTGACATGAGTGGTGCGGCGTCAACAAAGGTTTTGCAGCTCCAAACTCAAAACAAGAAGGGTTAGAGTAAGAGATGACTGACTGAGGGATGGAAGATGAGTGAGAGATGGAAGAAATAAATTTTTGTTCTTTAATTAATATTACATGTCTGTGCATTATAACATGACGTGTAAATTGTTGCGCTAGTTATTTCTGTTGCATTTAATTGGACCTGACCTAACCTTAAATCAAATAATTTCAACAGAAGCTATACATAAAGTTTTGGTTTGGAGTGCTCCAACAGAACCGCTTCAACTCTCGGCTTATTAGGCCATTCTCAGTGATAAAAACGCATTTAATATGATATGCCACACAAGCATTTTCGATGATGTGGCAATGTTTTTAAAAAGAGAGAGAAGAAACGAGTTTCATGAGGACGAAAAATTCTTAGCATGATTACCGACTCTCTGTGAGCCTTCCCTATAAGTTATGAAATTAAATGTTTATAAAACCATAGAATCGAAATTTTCGTTGAGAATTGATGTTTTATCCATATTTTATTTTATTCTATATGATATAATGGTCTTGAAACAACGTCATGAAACTCCTCGGTAAGACTAACCTATAACTCATATAAATAAAAACTCTCGGCTTATTAGGCAGCTCGAGCGCATGTCATATACGACAAGCTTTCAACTGATCAAACCAAAGGCACCACCCCCTCTCGGCGCCATATTAAAAAATTGTACTACTACTGCTGCTAGCACTGGCAGTAACGCTCGGCAACGACGAGTACCTGTCACGACTTTCTTCTCAAATTAAAAAGAAAAGATGAGAGAGCGCTATGGATTCTCTGACTCTGAGCTCGCATTTGTCTGCGGCGCTCTCGTCGTCGACGGCAGGGGACAGGTCGACGTCCGGCGCGGCCGGTTGCCGCGACAGGCGGAACGTGGCCGGACGAATAAAAATCTAGGCGCACGGGCGGGAGCATCCGATGCTCGCGATCGCGAGTCGCGTCGCGTCGCGCGGCGGGGCTGCGGCGTCGACTCCGGCAGCCAAGTACGTGAGGCACGCGCGCTCGTCAGGGCCGAGCGGAGCGAGCCTGGCCCTGGGTGACAGACAGACAGGGGGCGAGTCACAATCGTCGCAGCGCCTATCTGGAAATGCGTGGCGGCTCATGGAATCCCAGGCGGCCGCGCAAGATAGGCGGGGCGGCGATTATTTTAGGCCTTGTTTAGCCCCTGTTTAGTTCCTCATGCTAATCGTCGCAGCACCTATCCGGAAATGCGCGGCTATAGTGACACATGTGCTAATAATGAATTAATTAGGCTTAATAAATTCGTCTCGCGGTTTACTGACGGATTCTGTAATTTATTTTTTATTAGTATCCGAACACCACATGCGACATCCGATATGACACACTGGCATTGTTATACTTGTACAAAACTAGTAGTGCCGTATTTGGTTTAAATAGGATAAGAGGAACTAATAGTTGGGTGTCGGGTCAAATCAACTGTACGCCCAACGGATATGAGGCGCGTGTACCTCCAGCTCAAGGAGTAATCACACCCATCGAGAGAAGAGGGCCAGCCGGGGGGGGCTCCTCTACAATGAATATACATAAATCGGTGGTCAAACTAGCTAATTGAACTTTTCCTTTTTTTAGACCTCTACAATAACTTTTTTTTGCTAGCCTATTTTAACTCATATATTTTAACATATATGAGTTGTCTTAAGTGAAATTATTTTAAGTTTGCTTACGGTTATTGATTTATAGAAAATGACATCAATATTTATGACATCAAATCAGTATCATAGATATATCGTGAATTTTTTTTTTCTAGAATTGAGTTTTTTTTAGATGGAGAGACCGTATGTCATCATTGGTAAAAAAAATTCAAACAAAGATGCGTGCTCGCTTTCGTGATTACGAATTCTTGGAGGGATTTGAGTGGGAACGTACGTGCCACAAGTCTATTCAACGTGCCTGTATGAACTAATCAACATTCAACTCCGAGTGAGCTCACGACACTGTTATTGTGACGACGTACCGATAATCGGGATTAGGTTTTCAGGAGATCCGGAGTGAAAGGCTGCCTTTTCAAGATAGCCAAGGAGGAGGGTGGTGTTGTGATGATGATGACGACTTTGGGCAGCTGCGGTCGTGCTAACACGATGCTAGGAATGTAAGCATTTCGTATGGAGTACAATATTTTTAGTACCGTGAGATTCGGACTAAAGATTTTTGCTGAGAATTGTATTGAACCTAATAATTGAAGCGAGTGGTGGCCCAGTGGAGTAGAGGATCCATACCAATACCATGCATGTGTGCACTGTGCAGGATTTTGTGTGGGGGATCGGGGGCTTGGGGCTATCATCATTAAGGACCTAAATGCAATAACTGTGTCATTCGAACGTGTTGGGTACAAAGGACACCTGCCCAATACAAAGGGGCCGAAACAAAGGGCCCTTTCTCCCAAAAGCAGACCACATCCCCAAGCAAGAACCCCAGCCCAGGGAGGAGAGGTAACCAAGCGTCTCAAGCAACCTCCCGCCCCTGCCCTTCCTCGTTTCCTCCCTCCTCCATTTCACACCCACCGCCACACCTCCCTCTTGTCTTCCTGCTCTCACCAAAGAACCAGCACACACAGCCCGAGCAATCCATTCCCATACCCGCCATGTCTGCGTCGCCGGAGTTCTACAAGCCAGCGCCGCCGGCGTTCTCGCCGTGCAGCTCGCCGCTCCTCCTGCACGGGGCAGGGGCAGGGCAGGGGCAGGAGCGGTAGCGGAGGAGAGCACCGCCGCCGCCGCGACCATGTGGCAGGAGGAGGAGGAGGACTACCGCTGCCGGACGCCGACGAGCGGGGAGAGCCAGGTGAAGCCGCCGGGGACGTGCCCGCCGGCGCCGCGGAAGCCGCGGGCTCCCGCGGCCCCCGCGCCGTGCCGGAAGCGCCTGTTCGAGGTGGAGGCGTTCAGCCTGCGGCTGGAGGAGCTGGAACGCCTCTTCTGGCGCCCGCACCCCGCCGCGCAAAAGCCGCCGACCGCCCAGAAGAAGCGCCGGAGGGTGGCCTGACCGGAGCCCATGAAGAGCAGCTAGCTAGCTAGCAGCTTCGTGTAGCTGTTGGTGCTAGTAGTAGAGATCGAGTAGCAGCGCTAGCTAGGTGCAGGGCCGGCCAAGTGGTTTTGGCTTGGGTCACATCAGCTTAGGAGGTGCATGGTGGTAGGGGTGTTAGGAGTACTGCGTTTTTACTGCTGTACTTGTACTACTACAGCTCGTATATATATCTCTATAGCTAGTTTCCTCTATAGCTCATCAGTAATCAGCAGTTCTTATAGTTGCTAGATGCTGTTCAGTGTATGTGATGATAGTGTTCAGTTATGGTGTCAAAAGGTGTAGCTTAATACTAGGCAGGATCGGAGCTGCATGCCCTGAATCTTCATTCTTCCATGTAGCCTGTGTAATGAGAAGCTCACTTGTACCACTAGCGTCATATGTACTCCGATCGGAGCTCTCATTTCACATTCACTTATTACACGCACGGGCTGTTCTTTGTATCTTCTGTTCATCGACAACTGGTCTTGGCCCCCTTGGAGGGCTTCTAACAGAGCTCCAGCTCCAGCTTATTATCAAGAGGCCCTACTAAATGAGATAAAAATGGTTTCGCCCCTGAAGCCACCAAAAAGCCGAAGCCCTTTTCGAATTAGAAACAAGATAGAATCAAAACTGTTGGTTCTATCTGTTCCTTTCCAAAAATGCTCTCCGAAATCGTTTTACCAAACGTTCCATATGAAGTGCTTTAGCTTCACTAGAGAATCTGCTTCGCGTTGCAAGGCGGAGCCATTTTAGGAGAATCCGAGGTGCTGGCAAACTGACTTTGCGGTGAGACAAGACTTGTGCTCAATCGATATTTTCTTTTCCCCCACTGGAATGACTTGGCCTCCTTCGTACACTGAAGCTGACGCACATGATGACAGATGAGAGTTCTGTTTCAGCAACATGGACGCCTTCCAATCCGCCGTGCCAGTGTGCCACTGCCTGCTGCTGCAGCAACCAGCGAGCAGGAAGTTAAGCAGCCTGCAAAGGAGAGGAATCCGAGCCAAGCGGAGCGAGCCAAACCGGTGGTAATCATGCGCGGCAGCGAATTCACCGAAACCGCTGCAGCTTTGGCGTCCTGCAACTGTTGGTGCGTGCGGACAGCAGCAGCGCAAGCAGTCGCAGCTGTCCGGCGGCCAGGAATGGTCGGGCAATCGCAGACGGCGGGCACGGCGCACGCAAGAAGCGCGCGGGCGGGGGACCGCACAGTCCCGTTGCCCTGACGCCTGACGCCTCCAGCAGCCTGCTGCTGCTCGCACAGTGGCGACGGTAGGTCGAGGACGGCGAGGGCAATTGGCAACACGGACGACACAGGTTACGGGCCTGAACTCGTCTTAAAAACCTGTGTAATAAAAGCATGAGATCCCGAGGCTTGGATCGCACACGTACGAGACCAGAGTCGGCGCTGAAAGTTCTGCGCAATCTTAAACACCTCTACTATATACAACCTCTGACTCCTCCAACCGTCCAATAGAGAGTCAACGTGTAATGGCCGTGCAAACCATGCGAGGTCGGTCCCGGTGATTATCACATCCTTCAGCTTCCAAGCAAAACGATGAAGGCTACCGGGCAATACGGATGAAAAGTTGAAAACAGACCTCACTGAGCCTGCCTCAAAAGCTTGTAAATAACTCAGGCTACAGTTGCTTAAGTATACGGAGGTGAAACAGACCTGAACCGGTATTAAGACATGGAGTACATGAATCTATTGCAGCGCCATTGATTAGTTACACAAATACCAGAACTTGCTACTGTACAATTGCCCCGTTCGCTTGGCTGATAAAATAAGCTATAGCTGAAAGTACTGATGACTGATTTGTTGCGACAGAAAAATACTGTTCGTTGAATGAAAATGTATGGCTTATAAGCCAAGCGAACAGGGCGAATGTTTCTTAACGCATCCGTGCAGTTCATAATAAAGGCATCTGTGACATGCAATGCAATGCAACAGTACTATAATCTGAGAAAAAGGGTTGCTACAAGTATTTATGAACGATTCATATTTATTACTGAGCCAACGTTCCATGTAGGGTGTACAGTTCTATTCCTTTTGGTGAGTGTCAACCCGCCCCACTCGCTTCATATAATACAGGGTCAACGCTTATAAATATACACCATGGATGGGCGGGCGATGGCCTGATGGTGTTAGCATCAGAATGGCCTGAGGGTGAAAGAATCGACAAAATTGATTCTAAGGTGAAAGAAGAGGGGAAAAAAATACAGCTCCTATGTGCAGCTGAAGCAAACAGAAGAAAAACAATCACCGCAAAAACCTCCCCATCGAGTCTATGGCCCTGCCTCGATCTTCTCGACAGTTTCTAGTCTCGTCTTCCGTTTCCACCCTTTCATGGTGGCCACCAGGTTAACCAATCCGACTACCTGACTTTTGCTGTATTCCTGTTGAGTTCAGAAAGAGCAGCGTTTAAATTCATTTGTACCTCCCACATAGGATCAATGAGAGATGGACGTTTTGCAGGGTTCTTACTGGATGAGACCGTGCCCAGTGGACGTACTCGGTCTCCGGTAAATAGTAAGCCTGTTTGATTGGCACAAGAATTGTTAGCAGCAATCCTCTTTGCCAAGATTTCACTAGTATAAGAACAGAATGAACACAAATGAAACTGCTGTTCACGGAGAACCACTAGGACAGCAGGATGGCGAATGCTCTAGGTAATCAGAACGTGCTGCCGCTAAGTAACCAGGTATCGTAGGAACTGGCTACCACTAATTTGCTCTGCTTACCTTTATGAAAGTGTCCACAGTTTGCAGCTTCGGCCTTACATTTGATGATACGATGTGCTGCAGCCCATTAATTAGTACCTGAAAGAACATCAAAGCCGTTACTATGGATTCCTCAATGGCATTCACTTCCAAATATTAAATTGAAAAATCAAGACCTGGAGGTCAAGTGACATCAAAGCACGCCCTTCGTCAGTGCACCTTTTCACTCTAGAGAGACCTTCAACTAAAACTTCCGATATGCTCTCTACGCCATACTCTAGCAAAAGGTGTTGGAGCTGGGAAGCACATATGTGAATTTACTCAGGTTGTCAGTAAATTCATCATCAAACGATTCATAAGAAAGAAAGAACAGCATCCTTTTCAAGATGAAGCAGAACAAACTCTAGTAAGTTCATTACTTAGCACCAGGATAAAAAAAACAAAGTGAGGTCAAAAGAAAGGGGGAGGAAAAAAAAGAAAGAGAGCAACTATTTATTAGTTCTCTCACACTGACCTCCTTAGAAATTCCTCCATGGTCCAATCTTGTTTTGTAGTGTTTGAACTCACCCAATAACAAATCAACATATCTGCAAATAACAAACACTTGGTCAGTGGTGCACAGCAGTATCTGCAAATAACAAAACACTAAGGGCCCGTTTGCATCCTTGGAATTGAATTCATTCTAATAATTATAATTTAGGCATAGATTAATTAAGCTAATATAGTTATATATGGAATATATTTGTATATTTATTGTTAGGCATACAAGGTACATACTTATATGTTGCATTTCTATTGTAGGGGGAAGTGAGTTGAAGAGTATGCTATAAGTTGGAGAATAGAATTATAGCATAGTGATCTATAGAATCCATTTCCATCTCCCACCCTAAGAATTTGAGATAGACTTATTTGTGAGCTTGGGAATGTTATGGAATGTCAAATTCCAAACCAAATAGCCTAATCCATTATGTAGATTTCAATTCCTACAAAATGAAGGGATCCAAACGGCCCCTGAGCATTTTTCCGATAACCCTCTAAACTGATTTTGTGTTCAACTTACCCATCCAGATCTTTCAGTTAGTCCAATCTACCCCTTAATAAGATTTTTCATTTTTTTTTGTTTCTCCGTATATAAGTTGAGTTTTAGTTTCAATTTTGTAGGGTGATAGAGAACATCATTTGTGTTAGAAAAATATATTATGAATTTTCATCATTATTTTAGCTCAGGCATTTAATAATAAATGAACCCTACAGATACAAAATTATACAAAAAAATAATGATGAAAAAAATCCTAAAGTGTTTTTTTCTAACATAAGTTATGATATTCACTGTCACTGCTATCACCCTACAAAATTTGAACTTAAAACTCAACTTGTATGTGGAGAAATAAAAAAAGATAAATGTTATTCAGAGGTAAACTGGACCATTTGAAAGATCCGGAGGGGTAAAATGGTCACAAATTACTTTAGGGGGTCATTCAGATAACTTTCCTGTGAACACACTGGGGGGCAATAATTTGGACTTTTCCTAATATATTGCCAATTTGCCAGAACCCGACAAACACCAGATCCATGCAAATTGATGGATTAAGTACAAGAGTACAACTGAATGATATATCCAGATGGTCTACTCAGCCTGGGCAATTGGTTTTAACCGATAGTTCGGTTCGGTTGTTCGGTGCTAGCAAACTTTGGTTTGGGAAGGGAAGGGAACTTTGGTTTGGGAAGGGAAGGGAACCGATCGGTTTAGCAAAAACAGAGAAACCGAGTAGTTCGGTGTCAGTTTCTTCGGTTCGGTGTTTGGTTTCCACCGAAGTTCACCGAGGATTCAGAGGCACCGTACCTAGGTGAGCGTCGCCGGTTATTGCGAGCTTGCTGCTCACCTGCACGCACAACTGCGCTCGTCGCTGCTCGCCCATGCGCCACGCTCATCAACCATCACGGTGTCCGCGCTTGCTCGGGCCACAGCCCCGTACCACCGCCGGCCCCCACGGCATGCATCCTCTGCAACGCGCCGCGGCGCCGCCGCCTGTGTCGGACATCGCATGCTGCGTCGCTGCAGGTATTCGTGCAAACGTGATTTGCTGCCGCAGGTATGCTCCTATGCGCTCTGTCAGTTGTGTGATCGAGATTTGAGACTCACGAGAGAAGAACGAAGAAGAAATAGATGAGGATAAAGGAGAGAGAGAGACGGCTAGATAGGGTCACGGGATTGCCTGTTTCCTTTCGGCTGCAGGTTCTGGAGTTTTGGTTGTCTACGTGATGGGCCTTGGGACAGGCCTAGTGCCATGCGGTTGCGACTTGCAGGACGAGGACACAGGCAGGGTGCGCCGGCGCAGCTGCAAACTTCGGTTTTGATCGGGTCTTCGGTTCTCTACGTCTGCAAACCGACACCGAAGCCAAACACCGAAACGTTGAAAACATAAAACCGAAATCGAAACCTGAAAAAACCGAAAGCTTGGTTCGGTTCGGTTATCGGTTCTCGGTTAAAGTGTGCCCAGTCCTATGGTCTACTACACAACCACTGAAGATAAATTACCACAAAGTGCTTTCTACAGTAATCATACAACAAAGAACATCAAGGCTGTCAAGATTAGATTTAGACAAGGTGAATTGGTATAAAACTAATGTATAAATGATTATGAAGAGGTAAAGGAGAGTTTCAAGGAAGCGTAACAAACAGTAGGAAAGCTGCCAAAACAGAAACTAAAGAAAGGGGGCAAATTTGTTCAAATTAAGAAGGCTCCAGCATCAACATACCCATTGTGCTCTATTCCAAGCTCCTTCACCTCCCATTTAGCATTCGCAATCTTATCTGGATACCTGAAAACACATTCAGTCCGCGACTCAACTGAGCATACATGTGTCATGTGTGGTGATTCAAAACATCAAGCTATGGTACTAGTCCCTCCATTTAAAATTGTAAGTTTAAGTTTTTTCCTATCAAACTTGTCCAACTTTGAACAATTGTATAGAAAATATATTAACATTTGCTATATTCAAATAAAAGCACTATCAAAAATATATTTCATGGTGTATATCCAATGAATGTTCATGCATTTTTCTATAAACTTGGTCAAAGTTGGAGAAGTTTGACTTAGGACAAAGCTAAAAGTGACTAACAAATTGGAAAGGAGGGAGTACTATCCATCTAACTACTAACAGCATGTCAGCATCAATGGTGATGCAAATCCCACACAAATTTATATGGCCAAAGAGAAGATGAGAAGAGAAGGGATTGGATGATTTAACATACCCATCAATATGCAAAAGCATACGTGCACTCGTTCTGTGAATGTGCTGTGTCAAATCTGGAACAGAGTCCACCTATGACACAGAAGGTAAACTCTGGAATTAATTGCAACTTTTCTATTTATGGACTACCAAATAAGCAATGAAAACCTCCCAAAGTAGAGAAACGTACCAGTGTCCTAAAGAACTCTTCAAGAACAGAACTGTTATTTTTAGACAATACTGAGCGTAGATGGGCTCTAGATCGGTTCAAAACTCGAGCAACCAATGATAATGTTTCAGCAGCTGCACATCTCTCCTGACAGAAAAACAAGTTGAAATGCACTTTTTAGAACGAGGACACTGAAACTAAGGAGTCCGGGCATGCAAAAATTATCTTTTTTTCAAAGCATAAAGAAAAATGCATTCTGCCATACAAAATGCTATGCTTTCATAGCAACCTAACCAAGCAGAAAGGTAACTTCAGACTCCATGAGTTACAGTTCAGCCAAGGTTTACATTAATAATGGGGGACACATCCAATGGCTTATAGTAATCAAAAGGATGTCCATCGAGATTCTTTCCGTTGTCACTATTTTACCTCCATGGTACACACACCATTTGCTGAAGACATTATGTGCTACTTTTGACCACCACTCTCTACCACTGTTATTTTAGGACAAGGTATATAATCGAGTTGCCAGTCCACAAAGAACTCTCAAAGCCTAGACACCTACTAACGCCTTCTACATTGAATGCCAAAAATTTGTCATTCCGACAACCTCCAGGGCTATAGGCCTATAGCTTATTGGCATGTGATGCTTGTATGGAAACAATTAGAATAAGCTAGTATTGTCATACCATCACTTCAATTATGGCAGCAAGGCAGCAACAATACAGAAATTCCTAAAAAGAACAGCAAACTAAAAACGAAGAATTGTCCCACATAAATGAGTAAAATGTATTGCCTAAAAGATGAACACCTACCAATTTTTTATTTTATTTTAAACAAACTTCGGAATGGTTAACATCAATAGTTGATAAGTCGACAAATACTAATTAATTGTGAGAGCAGATTAATCATATCTGCAGTAGACTTCAAGGTATATCTTCAAATTTTAGAGTTTAAGACTGCAGGAATTAGCAAAGTTGAACTCAAATGAGACAAGCTCAAGTCAAACAAGCAAACACAATTCACTTTTGTCTATTACAGGGCAAACGTTGCATGGTAAATATCACAACTCAGTTCCATATACAAGAAAACATGTTAAGTCTGCAAATGAGTTAGGATTACATAGGATTATGTAAAGCCCATGTGAAACCAGCAGTTACCTTTAACCCATAGGAGGTGAACATTGAACTGGGAGGCGCAGTAGGCATCACATCCATTTGGCCGAAAGTTGAATTCATTGACAAAGGGGATGAGGATGAAGGTGAATATGAAACATTATTTGGCTTTGTCCACTGATCAGAGTCTTGTGTTATTTTTGATAAAGCGGCTTTAAGCCGAGCTGAGTACAGCACAAGTAGTGGTAAGGACAATTAAGAAATGCGATCATCTATGTAAGCAGTGATAGCTAAGAAATGTGTATATGAGAACATACTGTGGAGAACTAAATCCTTACATGATTGATGATCAGGTAAAGGCTTGCTGCTTTGACTCTTGTCTAGGTTCCCAAATGTCTCATATATGTAGTGATAAAAGATGCCAAACAGTTGGGCGATACCCTGAAAATTTTGTCCAGCATGATCAGACAATATTCCACAAACTTGCCCGTCCGCCCCTCTCTCTCCATGATTGACTACACGATGATGGATATGACATAACTAACCTTAAAAAGCTCAACATTGACGATTTCCAGCTTTTGCATCAGCCTGGCGTATTTGTCCATCATCCTAATTCCAGTGGCAATTTAGCCTAGGAAGCAATGCATAGAAACATTACTAAGTTAACACAAGCATTTAATACCTTAATAAAGAAAGTGATGAGCCTGTCTGCGATGAAATGTCTCCATCTTTCCAATGTGAAGAATTGCCTTTTACAATTTTTGTTTTTGGTATCCTACTAGGCAACTGACTATCTTCATCAATGAAATCCGCTAGAAGGTCTTCATTCTCTTCATCAAAAGATGAATTTTTTCCATTGCCATGATTATTGCTAACTGATGAGTCAAAAAGCATATTGGACTTTGGGGATTCGGCAGAGCCATTTTCTAGCTTAAAAGAAAATGGATTTTCAATCTTAAGCCAAGAAGCAAATCCGAGCTTTTCGTTTCCTGAGTTGGCTGTAGTTGAATTCCCATGGTAACAATTTATTGGCAACTTGAGACTTCTACTGGTAGGAGAGCACAGTGCAGCACCATCACCAGTTAGACCTGCTAAACTAATTATTTGTGAAGCTTCAGCAGACATTATTGTCCAAGATTCCTTTTCCAGTACCATCTTAAGTGCCTGCCAGACGAATGGCAAAACACAGTAAGTTAAAAATGCTACATGCAGAAGACACAGAGAATGACTCACTGCATAGAGAGCTAACAGTTTGCAACTCCGATCTTTGCAGTTAAGTCCAAAAGGTCAGAGTAAAACACAGTACTGACTAGAGCAACCACACATTCCCAGAAAATACACATTTGTTTTCTCTCTTTTAGACATAGAACTACAATCAAACGTCATTATTAATGTATTTTCTTACAGATTATACTGTGAATGAAGTGACTTATGGTACATATCAATTGCAAACCCTTCTAATGTGGATGCACTGACTTAATGTTCGTATCAGCTGCAAACTCCTTTTGTGAAAACATAAGAGCACTGGTAGCTCATATCAAAATCAGTCACAAAAATGGGCTACTATGAAACCAGCACTACCAATGGGGAAAAGGAAAAGAAATCCGAAGAATGTTCCTAAAGACTACAAACACTTCATGAACTGCATACACATTTTAAGTTATATCTATGGCTACAGTTAAAAGATGATAGCACTTCAAAATTCACATGTTTCAACTTTGAGCACTACTAATTAAGAACCGAGTCAGAGTTATTGACATACATATATATTTTGCCGGTGAAAGGACACCATGTAGTTCAAACAGACAGTCTTCAACTTCTGGCGGAACTCACTAGCTTCAAACCCACAAAATGCTTCGCCAGCCAAAATGAAAATGACGAGATCTTCATAATTCTTCAGGAATTGGTATGTGCTAGTTGAACAAACAGCTGAACTAGATAATAAAACAGACAAGCGACTTGTTGCCAGCTGCCAAAGATTTCTTCGCCCTCTTTGAAATGTTTGCGCAACAAGTTTTGTAGCATCTGTTCTAAGCTGATAGAATGGAGAACCTGTTTCTGATGTACTAGCATCAGGATTGCGGACCTCAGATGATGATGCTCTATCACTTTTTTCAGCTGTAGAACCGTCCTGAGTGACTGCTGCACTTGATTGACCTCTTCCTGAATTAACTAAAGTTTCATTGCTATTCTGAGATATGTCATTTTTATCTGCTAGATCTGGACCCTTGGAGTCAATATTCTGAAGAGGAAACCAATTTCATGAATAAGAACAAAACCTTATACTGAAAATTAGACTAAGTATAGATAGCATCAGATCCACATATATATGTATATATAGGTTATTGGATAGGATGATAGGTAGTATTAACTCAGATTTCTTTCATACTGAAAACAGAAGATTATTCACCATATATTGAATATAAGTTCAACAGAAAATAAATAGGACAGTTGCCCCGTTCCACCAAACAAGAGAGTTTTAAACTGATAGCATTTGACATCTTTTCTACTCCAATTCAAAATATATGTCGCTTTACAATTCCTGCTGGTCAAGCTTTTAAAACTTCCATCAACATATGCAGAATTACGTAGTTTGGCTAAGATAGGTGTTGCTATTCATCATTATTGAGTTGCATGGTGGGAAATTCACTTATACTCCAACACTCCCCCTCATGTGGAGGCTCCCTCAGGCCTCAGACGTGGAATAGGAGCGAGCAATAATTATTTATTTAGTTGCACTAGTCAGGATTCGAACTCGAGATCTCCGGCTTTGATATCATATTGAGTAGCATGCACCGACTAGTTCAACCCACAAGCTTAAGCTGATGAGGAGAGGTGGGCAATTCACTTATACTCCAACAATCATGAAACACATCTTCATAATTTCTCCTTTCTACAAAATGCCATATTTTCATATAAATTTCTAGTCAAAATGTCGCCTTGTAAACCATGTGGATGTCCTTAACATCTTATATTTTGAACCAGAAGGAGTATGTCGACAAAATATCGTCGGCAATCCTCCGAGGGGTATCCCACGAAGGTAGATTGATCGGCAGAGGTGCGCGTAATCAGGAACCGGATAGTGACACAAGGCGCAGAGACAGCGATTTAGACAGGTTCGAGCCGTCTGATCGACATAATACCCTACGTCCTGTGTCTTTGGTGTATTATATTGAATATGAGATGATTTCGAGGGGGTCCCTGCCCGCCTTATATAGTTTCGGGAGCAGGGTTACAAGTCTGTTAGATCTAGGAGATAACCGGTAAGTAATAACAGATTACAGAAATCATGGGATCGAACGTATCCTAACAGATCTCGTAGTATCTTCAGGATATCGCCCTTGATATCTTGCGGTACACGCCGAGCAGTGCCGTGCACCATAGGTCTTCGTCTTGTGGGCTGGACCGCCCCTGGGAGCGCAGCCCATGTAGTCTGCCGTGGGTATCCGGGGTCGTACCCCCCACAGCTAGTCCTCGAGCGCCTTGTATCCGCTGTGCAACGCCGTCTTGAGCTTGTCCGAGCAAGTGTAAACAAAGCTGAGCAGTCAGACTCATGGTCCGACCACCATAATGAGTCGTCGAGCAATTTTGGACCGTAGCCGACCAGCTTAACTGTCCGGCCGAGCATGGGCTTACTCAGGTAAGGCTTGCTAGAAGGATGTAAGGAGCTCAAGTTTGAAACTGAAAATTTCCCCGCAGTGGACTAAGTGTGCCCATTTAGAGTACGACCACGGGAAAGGGAGATAATCTTCAACTTCAGGAGGCACGGAGTCTTCCAGATTAAAGAAAGCACACTCACCGCAAGGTGAAGTGTGTCCACTTAGTCCCCGAGCCTGACAGTAGGTGACGTGGTCACGTGGTGCCAGGGTCCAGAAAGTAGAAGAAAGGCAAAAACCAAAAAGCGTAAACAGGTCCCAAGCGAGCCTCGAATGAAAAACGCACATTCACCGCAAGATGAAGTGTGCCCACTTAGTCTCCGAGCCTGACAGTTGGTGACGTGGTCACGTGGTGCCAGGGTCAGAAACAACAGTACCCAGAAGAAAGTCCCTTAGTCCCCGAGCCTGCTGGAAGATGAAAAATGAATCTTGTAGCAGGGTCAAAGAAAAGAAGTCTGAAAGCTTGCCGTCGTCATCTGACATGCGCGTATCAAGACCCCAGACGTACTGCCCAAGATCAGCACCCTGATCCGAACAGCATGGAGCAGCTTGATAGCACACCGATGAGACGTAGCAAAATCCGACCACCAAGGGAGTCCCTAGCTTAGCTGATAAGCCCCCAGTATAGCTGACGATGAAGCGACGAACAATCCGACCAGTTGGTTGGCGAAGAAATGAGCGCTGAGCAGCCCAACCAACTGGTTGGCGGCGAAGTGACGAACAATCCGAACGCCGAGGAGTCCCCAGCTTAGCTGGCGAGCACCCAGTGTAGCTGACGATGAGGCGATGATCAATCCAAACGCCGTGGAGTCTGGCGAGCCCCCAGCGTAGCTGACGATGAAGCGACGGACTATTCGATCAGTTGGTTGGCAAAGAATCGAGCACCGAGCAGCCCAACCAACTGGTCGGCGGCGAAGTGAGCGCCGAGTAGAAATGAACGGCGAACAGTCCGATCAACTGGTTGGCGACGAAGGTCATGAACCTAGCGGTCCGACTAGTTGATCGGCGGAGAAGTCCGAAGGCCAGGTGGTGCAACCACCCGGACGATGATCCAATGAGACGTAGCAAGATCTGACCACCAATGGAGTCCCCAGGCTTAGCTGGCAACTCTTGCACGAAGAATCCGAACGCCGAGGAGTCCCCATCTTAGCCGGCGATGAAGCCAAACGCCGAGGAGTCCCCAGCTTAGCTGGCGATGAAGCGACGAACAATCCGACCAGTTGGTTGGCGAAGAATCGAGCACCGAGCAGCCCAACCAACTGGTTGATGGCGAAGTGACGAACAAACCGAACGCCGAGGAGTCCCCAGCGTAGCTGACGATGAAGCGACGGACTATTCGATCAGTTGGTTGGCAAAGAATCGAGCACCGAGCAGCCCAACCAACTGGTCGGCGGCGAAGTGAGCGCCGAGTAGAAATGAACGGCGAACAGTCCGATCAACTGGTTGGCGACGAAGGTCATGAACCTAGCGGTCCGACTAGTTGATCGGCGGAGAAGTCCGAAGGCCAGGTGGTGCGACCACCCGGACGATGATCCAATGAGACGTAGCAAGATCCGACCACCAATGGAGTCCCCAGGCTTAGCTGGCAACTCTTGCACGAAGAATCCGAACGCTGAGGAGTCCCCAGCTTAGCCGGCGATGAAGCGACGAACAATCCAAACGCCGAGGAGTCCCCAGCTTAGCTGGCGATGAAGCGACGAACAATCCGACCAGTTGGTTGGCGAAGAATCGAGCACCGAGCAGCCCAACCAACTGGTTGATGGCGAAGTGACGAACAAACCGAACGCCGAGGAGTCCCCAGCTTAGCCGGCGAGCACCCAGCGTGGCTGACGATGAGGCGACGATCAATCCAAACGCCGTGGAGTCCCCAGCTTAGCTGGCGAGCCCCCAGCTTAGCACGTCGCGCAGGAGCCTAGCCCAGCACCACGTGTGGTGGAAGCAGGCCGCAAGCGACGCGGGGTGGTTCATGGTGTCGTTCGCGGAGAACACGGCGGGAGCGCGGAGCCTTGAACACGCAGCACAGAGCGATTGTGGAGATGATGCCACCGTAGAGTGCGCCGCGAGATTGCGTCACGCTGTCGCCTCAACGCGCTTCGATGTCGAGTCTCATCAGGTAGGCTAGGGACGCCGTCGCAGCTGTCGGAGTTGCCGCGAACAACATTTGATCTTGAGATCCCATCTGGTTCGCCATGGATCAGCACGCACAGCCCCTACCTGGCGCGCCAACTGTCGACAGAATATCATCGGCAGTCGTCCGAGGGGTATCCCACGAAGGTAGATTGATCGGCAGAGATGCGCGTAATCAGGAACCGGATGGTGACACAAGGCGCAGAGACAGCGATTTAGACAGGTTCGGGCCGTCTGATCGACGTAATACCCTACGTCCTGTGTCTTTGGTGTATTGTATTGAATATGAGATGGTTTCGAGGGGGTCCATGCCCGCCTTATATAGTCTGGGGGCAGGGTTAAAAGTCGGTTAGATCTAGGAGATAACCGGTAAGTAATAACAGATTACAGGAATCATGGGATCGAACGTATCCTAACAGATCTCGTAGTATCTTCAGGATATCGCCCTTGATGTCTTGCGGTACACGCCGAAAGCAAAGGCTGCAATGCCGTAGGTCTTCATCTTGTGGGCCGGACCGCCTCTGGGAGCGCAACCCATGTAGTCTCGCCAGGTATCCGGGTCGTACCCCATTGAGTATAAGAAGCCTATTCAAATTGTAGGCTTCAGCGAGTTTAATTATTCTTGGTTTTCCAATGCGATTATGTAGTTTATATGTTCAAAGGAGGCGAAAAATGAACTTTGTAGTTTCTCTCATATTTGTTTGCACTAACACCCTGAGCCTAGGCAGCTTTTTTTTTATGAAATTCATGATTGTTAATCAGAGAGATATGGAGATTTCAACAATAAAATGGACAGAAAAAATAAATGTACCTTATCTCGTGAAGAAAAGCTCATAATAGCATAATATGAGCACATTAATGAAAATAAGCACTCTAGGGTTCTCAACAAGCAGGTGCGAAGTTTAGGTTCAGGAACTTGAACACAAAGATCACTATATGTAAACCTGCAGAAAACAAAAAACATTGGTGAAGTGAATGCTCAGAGAAACTTGAATACAGTTTGATACTTTGGTTCTATGAACTGATATTGTCTATGTTTTAAACAATTAAAAACTGCAGATGTATGACAAGATCTCTTCATGACCTGCCTTCTTGTGTCGATTACAAACTTCAAATCTTTTGAAAAAGAAAATAAAAAAACAGGGACCACACAAAAGTTTTCCACACAGACAAAAAAGAATCTAGGTCCACCCTGATAAATTCAACTATGAAGCTATGACTCGCAGATTACTAGCTATATCTATATTCCAAGCCATATCCCTACTATACAAGTCACAATAGTTTATTTAAGCATAGAATGCAGCCAAAAGAACCATTGAACCAAGATAAGGGGCTGAATACAGACCTATTTTTCTGCGTATTATTTCCAACCTCCTGCAATTACTTTACAATTAGAAAACTGATTACATAAAATATCAAAATATTGACACGGACAATCATATGAATAGCAAAACTATACAGAGCATGCTAATAAAGCAAATCTAATACCTCTTCCAACATTTCTTTCAGGACATAGTGTGTTCGAGAGAGTACTTCCTGCAAGAAGAAACTCTGCATCTTTTCAGCCATGCCACTGACATCACCCATTAGTGCATATGCATCAACAACCTACATCCATGATTAATTGTTAAAGAATGTTATTCTAGCAAAATAGATAAATAATAATTACCATGTTCTTCCAAGAACCCATAAAAAGATTCTTGAGAACACTCACAGTTAGATAGTTTTCTTCATCAAAGATCTGACAAACACCAAGTAAATGAGTGTCCAATTTTTGGATTGTCCGAGCCAACCATGCCTGCATAGTCAGAGCAGAAATATCATCACAAGGATAAAATATGAATCTATCAGCTGGAGTGAACAATGCAGATAGCTCGACTTAATTTGAAGGTAGAAGATGTTTCTCTGTTTGAACATACCAACAGTGTATAGATTTAAGCCAGCTTACACTTCTCAAATTTAAGGATAAAAATATCTCAACAGCAGAAGGCAGGCTATAAGAGGTGAACAAAGAAAAAGATAATTACCTCTATACCTCGTCCCATTTCTTGTACAGCAGAAAGGCCTGAATAATTCTCCAAAATTTGCAAATATTCAGGCAACAATTGGAATGCCTAGAAACATCAGTAAGATATCATTAGAAACCTAACAATTATTACTGAGGGACCACTGGTATTTGACAACACATAAACACATATACTAAGCTTGTTCAGGTCGAAAAGCAACATACCCATATTCCTATAGGCGATTTATGGGTCAGAAATTTATCATAGCAAGATTAGAACGAACAGCTGCTCATATCACCCTAGGTTAAAGAAGTCTACTAATGATGAAGGAAGATAGAATAACAATAGCCAAATCAAGCTCACCTGAAAGTAATTTTCTTTCTCAACAAAAGTTTCAAGTTCCATTTGCATGTCTAGAGCATGACGAAGCTCTGTAAGGACAGGAAGAACATCCTGCATTACACAAAAACTAAATCTTTTTATTTATAGATCCTCGATTCAGTTTACCTAGAGCTAGTGATAGTGGAAGAGAAAAGCATTTGAATTTACTATGTCACTACTAGTTTTCTCCTCAAGACATCAATTGATGATAGGATGGTAATTTAGTGGTCTACAACGATTGGTTGGGAACAGGCACCAGGATTCCAAAGTAAATGCTGCAAATTAGCATGATATAACAGATAAGAGCAAGCACCTACCAGCAAAGCTTGTTTCTTTTTTGATTTTACATTGACAACCAGATCCCTCGACACCTCATTCTTCGAAGAGGTTATATGCCTTCGGCCATTCTGAAATATTGATCTAATTATAAGGCCTAGAGTCCTAGATATAAAAGAAGGTACCAAACAATGTCAGAAAGGACAAAGTTTCACAAGATATTACCATGCAGATTACATTTGCAACCTTTAAGTCTTGTTCTAATTCCATCACTAACTGCATCCCCTTCACTGGCCAAAACTAAATATCAGTAATCTGAAATGTCCTTAAAAGGAAGTCAATAAAGATCACATTTTGGTAGCAAAACTGAGGCTAAAGCAGCATTAGATATCTTCATTATTTCATAGCTAAAGGGCATTAAAACCTGAACATGTTGAAGGAGATGAACATTCATGAAAAGTATCAGTTGGAAAAAAAAAGGAAAGGCATGCAATTGAAAACTATCCAATCCTATGCAGAGAAAAGACAACTAAACACTGAACCGCTTCTCTACTCTGGTGGGAGACATACCCATTTCTTCATGGTGACCCATAACATGGTGTGATAATCTCTCTGCAATCTTGTCAAGCTGCGCTAATCTCAACGTAGACTGAAAAGAAGAAAAAATTACATTAGAAAAATAGATGATGTTAATTTGGTTAAGAAGCACACGTTCATGCAGGTGGAGCAGGACATTTGGTACCAATTACAGTTAATGGATAACTAGAATGCTTCTAAACGACAAAACGGGAACGGTTTCTTCTACAGAGGTCATAGCTCTCATTGTTGAAACCGACACCAAACCATTACAAATTTAGCTATGTGCACTTATGCATGCACACGTTACTCAAAAGCATGGTACACGTAAGTTTTACTAGCATGTACTTCGTTCATAATGTCCTAGAAATGAAAAACATAAGCTGCCGCCACTAACCTGCTTATCGAAATAGGTGGCATCGCCGCCTTCGTCTGGAATACTTTGCAGGATGTACTTTATTGGATCAAACTCCTGTGAATAATTCAAATTTCAAACTCAAAACACATCAACACTGAAAGCAGCAGACAACCAAATCTATGTCAATGCAGCACCCACCTCCTCATAGAACACCTCCTCGAGCTCCTCCACCGGCTCGCCCTGGGGGTTGCTCCCATAGATGGAGACCAAGTCCTCCGAATTGGATGGCAGGTTGATCCTCTCATGCGGTGGCAACCCAGCGATCGCGCGTGCAGCAGCAGCTGCCGCTGCAGCTCGTTCTGGAACCTATAGAATGTGCAAAACTAATGTGAGCGACCTCTACCTCATTGATCCGACAATGCGCGAGAGCAAGCCATGAAAGGATGGAGAAAGCGTAAAGGACCTCAGGGCGGGGAGGGGGCGCGGTGGGGGTCGGTGGGAGGAGGCCAAGGGAGCGGGCCGAGCGGACAGAGCTGAGGAGTTTCTCGCCGACGCGGGAGAGGTCCATGCCGCCGCCCTGGATCAGGAGCAGGGGCAGGAAGACGAGCGGGCTGGGCCCGGACTCGAACAGGTGCTCGCCGCCGCCGCCGAAGAGGGATGACGAGGAGGAGGAGGCTGAGGGGGCGGTGGGTGGCGGCACCGCGTCGCGTCGCATCTCAGCTGCGCCGCCTTCCGGGCCCCCCCTCGCCGCCGCGGACCATGTGAGGGAGCGCCGCCGGCTGCTCCCAGATCCGCGCGGTGGTTAGGGTACGCGCGCGCCGGCGGTGGCGCGGTATTGGCTGGATCGCGCGGGGGAGGGGGTGACTGAACAAGGTGGTTGGTCGCGTCGGGACCGGGAATTCGCGGGATGTGTAATAAAGTGGAGAGGAGACTGCAATGGGAGCGCGGTGAGGTTGAGGTAACACGGGGAGGAAGGGGATGACCAGTCTCTCTCTCTCTCTCTCTCCGTAACTGTAAGCGAGTGATGACTTGTCTCCTGCTGTTTTTTAAGGATTTCCAAATCTAATCATTTTCTTTCAAAAAAAAAGCACAGTAACTAATGAAGTTTCAGGCTTCCAGCAAATACACTATCAACTGTACAGTTTACATTTCCGCTTGTCCGTGTGTGTGTTTTTTAAGAAAAAGCTGCATCTTACTGCCTCCAAGTTTGGCCTATGTCAAATAAACCATCAAACTAACATTTGGTTCAATTTAGTCCCTCCAACTATTTAAGTTGGTCCAACTAATACGTGAAAAACAAAAATAACAAATCATGTTAACGGATAAACTAGAGCAACTGAAATAGTTGGAGAAAGTAAATTGAACTAAATGTAAGTTTATGGAGTAATCTGGACATATTAAGGGGAGTAATTTGGACTTTTTTCCTTTTTTAAAAGACTAAACATAAATTGTTCTCCACGTGTACCCTGGCTCTGTTTGGGGTTGGCAATGTTGAACTTGCTCATGCAGACGTGGTGACCCTATGTTGGATTAAAGAGTAAAAAGTGATAAAAATTGAATCTATGTTTAAAATGTGTTGGGTGACTAACAACGATGCATTACTATATCTAGCTATGATTGAGGTAGAGATGCATGCGGGAGAGATCACCTTCCGCCTTTCTTAACTTCACAATAGGTGAACATAATAGCCCAACTATTCAAGGTAAGTCAATCTGCAGTCAATTTCCTTTACAACATTACTACTTTATTGTACCCAGCATTTGTTGCGAGTCTTAAAATTTATTTGATCCGATTGAAATAAGGTTGGGCCAATACAATTAAATCAAAATAAAGATATCTATCCCACTATAATTGCATTGGATGGATCCAAGTGACTGCACAAGAAGCAGTAATATCCTGTTGCAATCCACAGTCATGTTTGCTAGTCTATACCTTAAAAATATTGGAAGGAGCTGAATGACGGGGCCGTGGTGAGGTCTAAGGGAGGGGTGAATTACGCAGCTTAAAAGCTAATGACCTCTAAAATCTACTTATCAAAACCTAAGCAAGATATCTATCTAGATATGCACTAAGTTTTTGCTAAGTGTTGCTACTCTAGCGCAAAGAGTTTTGCACCCTAGGTTCCAATCAAATCAACTAACCTAGCAAACTAAATTAGGAAAGGTAAAGCACACAACTTAGGAAAGCAAATAAAATGTGGAGCCTTACATGATATATAGAATGGAAACTCCCGTTGAAAGCTTCTCACTTTATGTAATTTTTCTTCTATTATCTTTGTAATTTTATAGGTCTTGCGAGTGAACATAGAAGCTTCTTTTTGTACAAATATTGAGATATACTAATAGATAATGCTATTTAATAAAAGTCTTGGCGTAACCTCCCATCAAGGTATTGTTCCAAAAGCTTTCTCTTCTTTAATTAAGAATTGTGTTGCACAATTATTTATATTATATAAACACGAGACTAGGGATGGATAACAAGTCAACTCGACTCATTATGGCTTGGCTTATTAGGATAACAAGCCGGTTCAACTTGGTTCTTTAAGACAACAAGCTCGGCTCATTTAGCTCGCAAGCCAACTACTTTGGCTTATGAGCTGGCTTATTAACAATTTCAACCAATTAATAAACTAATAGCTACTAATTAGTCAATGCAACCATCTAGCTAAAAAATAAATATAGTTCGGTTCTAGACTTCCATCTCTTGCTTGCAACATAGCACCAAAAAAATAATTATTACTGATTTAAACTCTCTTATATTTGGATACAATTTTTAATGTTTCTATATACTTTGTTACAGGACAGAGGGGGTACTTGATCAAGAGGACACTGTGTGCAAGCTGAATTGCCAGAGCTTCTTGGCCAACTCAGCGTCAGAAGCTTTGGAGCTTGGTTTTGCTATGTTACAGTTGTCAAAGAACTTCCCGCTTATTCCCTTAACCTGAGGATGCATTGACACATAGCATGTCGTTGCAGCACCCTTTATAGCGAAGATAAAACAAAAGGCAATACAGATCATAATTCAGTTCATGTTGCTTCGACAAACAAGCTAAGCAAATAGTAAAAAAGATGAGGTGAAATCCTACCTGTTCTATGCTTCTACCAAAGATTCTGCCAAAGGAGACCATTAGAGCTGGAACAGTAGCAGAAAACAAAAAGGGTTAAAGTTCCCACAAGAGCTCCTAATGGATGTAAGCATGTTGATTGGATTAGAGACCCTTTTGGGGTTGTTCTGAAAGATTTGATCAGAAAAATACCATGGACGATAGGCATGTTCTTGGAATTCTTGGTCACAATGACACCAGGGTGAGCTGCATTAGCTGAAATATTTATTCCTTCATCCTGTCCATGGAAATTGTTCCTTTGTTCTATCATTAATCTAGTTCACACATTAATCTCGTGCTACTATACAGTAAAATTCTTACAGTGTTAGAGAACTAGAATACCTTGAGAATTCGGGACAGCTCACTGGAACGAAGAATACTAGTTCATCACGCGCGCCGGCAAGGTAGGAAAGGAGATACCTACATTCTAAAGACCACATGGGTCTTGCAAAGAAAAGTTAAATGTGTCTGTGCCTAACACTGCTGTGAAAACCACAGCACTTCAGAAATTTCCTGCAGTGATATTAATTCTCGTAGAAAATTTACTCACATATATGCATGTCATAGGAACTTTAATGATTTCAGCATATATATATATTAGTGTTAGCCACACTGTGAGCTGATAATAAATAAAAAAATGAAGCTCCACAGCTTGATAACTTGATGGTAATTGACTCAGCGAGTAAACTGCAAGCCAAAGTTATGATATTCACAAAATATATCACGGCATTGCGCCGAAATGGCAAGCGACATGACGAGCATTAATTGTGACCAATTTTACCTTCCTTACAACAATAGAAGATAAGCAAACAAAACAGCTAGCAGCACCAACAAAATCAAAACGCATAACGCCATTAACAAGGCAATCACTTCACACCTCTCAAAGCAAGCTGTCATACTACATAATTTGCCACCTTTAGTGAAGGTTCTAGCTAGACATGCTTCTTAGTTCTTACTGACTACTGAGTAACAATAAAAGTGAGCGGTATGTTGCAATGTGATATGTTTGCAGCGATAATTGGCACGACAAAAGCATAAAGAATAGCTACTCAATATTACTAGGTACTGACATTTAGATGCAATGCCAGACCTGAGAATCTGCTCCAGCGTGAGGCGTCCACCATTCTGCCGCATCTCCGCCTGCACAGACCCGACATAGCGATCCATGACGAAACAGAGGTGGCCGCCGACCCTCACAGCACCATGGAATGTGCACACGTTCCGACACCATGTGGAGGTGCACCTCAGCCACTTCACCTCCTCTTGAACAACCTCGAGCCCGTCCCCTGCGGCCAGGGGCACCCTCTTCACTGCCATCCGGTGCTTGCACCGCTTGACCCCGCCGCCGCCACCGCCACGAGACAGCGTGCCGGCCCACACCTCCTGGTCGGCGGGCCCAGGTGGGCCGCTCCCAATGCGGCGGGCGAGCTTGAGGTCCGGGTGCGAGGCGAGGTCGAAGGAGCTGCATCCCGGCCACTTGCGGGGGGCAGCGGGGGCCAGCTCGCGGACGTGTGCCACCGTGCCGCCCGCGCATCGGCCATTGGTGGAGCCCATGTAGCCGGATCTAGTGGAGACGGGGAGGGCTCGCGCTAGATCCGCTTGCTCGCCGTAGATCCACCGCCTCCGTTGCCCGCGCGAGGTCGACGTCGTGCTCCAGCTTCAGATCCACCGCCGGGAGGGGCTCCGCAAGCGGCCACTCCAGATCCACCGCTGAGGTTGCTGACGTGACCTCCCCGTCGTCATCCACGCCTACCACGGAGGTTCCTCCGCTGCCAGAGCCCTCCGGCGCGTCAGGGCCTCCGCTGGCTGCCCGCGCGCCCATGGGGACGACTGGCGATGGAGGGGTGAAACCCTAGGCCGCGCAACCCGCTGCCTTGTGTTGTGAGGAGGAAGTGGTGTGGTGGTGGTGGTGGAAGAGGAGGAGGAGGAGGAGAAGGAGGAGGAGGGAGGCTGCCGCCTCGCGGAGGGCCGGCCACCGCCGAGGTCGTCCCGCGCCGTCGCCTGAGCCGCGTCGCGAGTCAGGAGCGAGGGAGGGAGCGTACAGGAGAGAGAGAGGGAGAGGAGGGGATGAGAAGTTTCCTGAAGGAGAATCAAAAGCTGGAGTATATATTTGCTCCACCGGATTCGCACGAGAAGCCACAGAAGCTAGGAAAATCAATATAGAGCGACGAGGAGGCAGAAGAAGCAGATTATAAAGGAAGCAGCTACAAGCAGTCAGGGCCACACGATGGCGGATCCGACGGCTTGGAACAATTGGGGTGACGTGGATGCTTCGAGAGGCGGCCAAAGTAACAGAATCCGCTTCGAGTGATCTGGGCCTTCGAACGCGAGATCGGACGGCGGGGGAAATTTCGGGCGACGTGGATGGCCTGGTTGGCGGCTAAACCTTCCCGCTTTGATATATAGAAATTGGCAAGCTTGGACTGACAGTAAGCCATGAAGCCTTTGAAAGTGTTGGAACTGTGTACAGCCCAAACAAGAACTTGTGTTATTCACGCATCAACATTATCAAGTATACCCAATTTCACGCGATAATTCATGTTGCCATAACTAGAGATTACCCACAAGGATTGCATATTTTGCTGAAACAGATCCCACTAGGGTAGCTTAGGAGATGTGCCATAGAAGGCACGTTGACAATCCTTCCCTCGACACCGCCTTCCTTGCACGTCCTCTTCATGTTCTCTAATAAGAGGTTTGTTAGAAGAAAATGCCCTGCCATCCAAGTCCAAATGCTACCACATTCTTAGAGTCAGTCTGATATGATAACTCAGAAGAACAGAGCACGTACGCCCCGGATCTTCAAACTTCCGATAAACAACTGTCGGCACGAAAATTCATCTCGTGCCGGGCACACAAGCAAGCCAGAAGGATCTGCTCGATGGAGCTGTAGATCCGCCTGGCTTCAACACAGAGGTGGTCGATCCTGCGTACTCCTCCCGAGACGTACCAGTTAATTTGACCCTACAATTGACAAGGAGAGAAAGTTTATCAGTAATTTAAAGTGGAACATGCCGATATTGCCAGACAGTTCCGAATGTGCGGCTCTGAGAGCCGATGTGGAAGGAGATTGACTAAATAGCCGAATCCAGCATACTTATAAGAATAAATCAGTTAAAGCTCATGAAATTATGGAAGAAAAAAAATCGGTTATCATTCAGGATGAATATCATTGTTTAGACAAATATTAGTCAATGACAATAGGATGTCAATACTAATCAGTTTATGCTAAGCCAATAACTGCAAGTAACCGAATATCTTTTTATATAAAAGAAACAACTCATCATCATTTAATCATTTAATAGAGATAAATCTAACGAACATATTAGATCTCATCTATCGCTACAATAATAAGATCACGGGGCTAACATATTCTTCAACCTACCTTTACTTCAACGGTCTCGTGGCGTGAACTGTATATGTGAAAACACTCGATATCGGCTAAAACAGCCGATGCAGGCATAGCGCACAGTTAAGGTCATGCCCTATCAGGAACAAATCTACTAAATAACACTAGTACAGAAACAAGTTGTACTCCCGGTTGGAAAACCCCTTCAGTTCCGGTTTTTCAACCGGGAGCACGAATCCGGGACTAAAGGGCCCCTCCTTTAGTCCCGGTTTCTCGCCCCCGGTTGGTAATACCAACCGGGGCTAAAGAGGCCTCCCGGCCTGGCCACGTGGGTCGGCTCTTTAGTCCCGGTTGGTTCGGGACTAAAAGGTTTTCTATTTTTTGTTTCTATTTTCAATTGATGATTCATTTTGGTTTTCGAACAAGTTTTCGAATACGTATTCTACGCTGCTAATAATATACGTATTCTACACGTTTATAATGTTCGAACATTTTGTACAAACTAAAGTATGAAACTAACATATATATTACATGCATATACATATATTATACGTTATTTTATGTACATATAATATGTATATATATATATATATTACAAATAAAGCTTGCATTGTATATTCTATCATATTTTTGGGATAACAAATTCACTCCATCTGGTTTGGCTTTCATGTTTCGTTCATGTCATTGTAGAATTCGCCGGCGGGGTTTAAGACCTGGTCATTAAGAAATCCTGCTATGGTCTCTTGAATTACTTTCAGTTGGTCACGTCGTATGACTTTTTCCTTCGACCATAGAGTCTTCAATAAAAGTTAAAGAAAAAGTATTAATATATATATATATATATATATATATATATATATATATATATGTGTGTGTGTTGGTCACGTGATTACATATATATATGAGCAATAAAAGAAATTATGAATATATGAATATATTTATATAACATACTTTGAGGATCTCTTCAGGAGTTCTTTTTAATACGCCATGATAAACTCGCAAACATAGTATCCACAATAGTTGGTCTCCTGTTCTTGCCTCAGAACCCACTTTTACGAGAAAAAGATCCGGTGAATTGAAATCATGCATGGTGTTAATTGAATTATATATATATAAATGTAGCTAGTATTTACTTTATGTGCGATTACATCCAGTGGCGCTTTGCAATGTTTCATGTGGTGTTCCTCAATGAAACTTTTCCAAACACTGCGCCCAATAAAATAAAAAATTAATTTGGCCTTTAATAATTGTTGCAGTTAAGAGATCGGGGTATATATAGTTGCTAGAGAGACCAAATTACCCTTGGATAATATCTATCATGTCTTGGTACTCTGTTTACTCTTTTCTTAACGAGTCTAAGATGCTCAACCGATTATTGGCAATATCGATGACCATTAATATCCAGTGATTACTGCATATGTTTTTATACACAAATATGATCGATATTAACTAGAGTCAACATATATATATATATATATATATATATATATGGGAGATAGCTTAGCTAGTAAGCAAATAATTGAACAAATGTCCATATGATCGATATTAATTATTTAACACTCACTTAAAGTTGTAGGGGAAGAGTATGTCCTTGTTTTGTTGGTTCACTAAGAACCTCATGAGATTTTTCTCGAGTCCAGCTTTCCATTGAGGTGGGGGATTAGGGTGTTTGAATACGATATTTGGATCAACGAAACCAACATCATTATCCTTTCTCTTTCTGAGTTCTGTCATCTCATATCTGCATATATAAAAATATAGTGTGAGGATATATAATTTATATATATACATGTAGCTTTATATATATACACTTTAATAGTAGAAAATAATCACACTTACAGACAATAGCAGCTAATGAGACTTTTGTCGAGAGAGTCCAGGTGGCATAGTTGGTGTAATTCTAAAAACTCGACATATATAACGTCATCACCACGGAAGTAATGTTGGTTTCTAACTCTGACAGAAATAAAGGTCTCTCTCCGTTCACACGCCGACATATACCACTTGTTTAGCAGGTACATTTGCGTATCCAGTTCATCTAAGGCCTCAGGGTTGTATAGATTCTTTCCATGTTCAAATTTCTTACAAGGATCCACTTTCAAAGCAGATGGTCCTTCAGCGAGCATTTGGGCAAGGTCCAAACTAGTATCCTCGTAAAACCGAACCAGGTCCTCAAAATCGACATCCAATAAGTCTAAGTTTGAACCATATTCATTACGAATGACAAGAGGGGGGACTGATTGTTGCGATTGTTATCCGAGTTGTGCAACACCTTTCCCTGCTCTAGTCTTTTTCTACGCCGCCTCAAATGACTTGGTGAGAGAGCGGCCGTAGTCCGATTTTGACAGGGTCTTTTAAGATTCCCGCTTTTTCTGGTCCACCTTCTTTCTTAGAAGATCTGGAGATAGGTAGAAGTACGGTTTCTCCGGGTTCTCCCTCGCTTCTCGTTGCTTTCTTACTTTTTCGAAGAAACCGTTCACATCTTTTTGTACTGCAGCATTTAATTCCTTTTCACTTTTCTCGTAAGACAATTTTTGGGGAATAACTGGATTAGAGGAGGCTTTCTTCTTTGCCGGCTGGTGGGCCAATGACTTCATTTGCGAGGCGGACCTCTTAGGAGCTGGCTGCTTCTTGGTCATCAAGGGAGGCGGGGCAGCTGTTGGAGACCTCCTTGGAGGCGTTGGAGACCTCCTTGGAGGTGGCGGCGGTGGCGGCATTGCATAATCATTGCCCGGAGCACTATGATGATCTAGAGATTGAATAATTGGACTTAGGTTGGCGGAGGCCCTGCTGTGTGAGTATAAAAAAGAATAATTAGGTATAAGAAATTGTTTTTATTAATCATGCATGTCAATAGAAAATTAGTGAAAAAATTGTTTTGTTCACTTTTATCCGCACCTATTGTCTGGCAGTTGAGGAAGTGGCGGTGACTAGAGACCCCAGGAATAATGATGTAGCTCTTGCGCCATAGTATGAATGTCTTCTCTGCTTCTCCTAGAGTCTTCTCCCCATCACCTCCTGGAATGTCAAGAGCCAGATCACTAAAACCTTTGTTAACTCTATCCACTAAGATGCTAACATATCCAGGTGATATTATTGCCCTATGGATTCTTGGTGTCTTGATAGGATCTGGAGGAGAAAAAACACTGAGAGCCACCATGATTGTGGCATTCCCTTTTGGAATATGTAGCTCACATGATGTAAACGGTGCAGTGATGTCATCCACGGGGAAACGTAGCATTGCGTCATCTTGATTTGGCAACTCCGTGGAAGCGCAGCTGCTTTTCAACTGATCTAGGGGGCTAATATTAATGTTGATTCCTGGATCTAATGCATGCCTTTGGACACTCATTGCTATTTGCACTTGCTTTATGATTTCGTCCTGCATTCTAACTTGCATGTCTTTTTCGCGCTCCTGTGCTTGAAGCAATGCCTCCCGTGACTCACGAACATATTCCTCCAACCTACTGATCCACGCTGCTTCCTCATCCTTCCTTCTTTGTCGGCTTCTGTAGGTATCTCTGTCGTTAGGGAAACCATGCTCCTAAAAAATGTTCCGTCCTAAACCTCTCGTTCGGCCACTATGTTCAGCAGTCCCGATGGCATACGTCAGTTCATTCTTCTCTCTATTGGGCCTGAACGCACCAATAGCTTTAGCTTGTAGAGCATAAGAAAATCTTTGTGTTGCTCTTTTGAGTTTTGGGCCATGAACCAGCTTCCCGGTCTCTAGGTCCAGTCTTTCCCCATGAGCGAAAAACCAATTCTTCGTGCGTTTAGGCCAATTGAGTGATTCTAGTGTGATACCCTTGGCAAGAATGTCCGCTTCCATTTTTTCTCACTTGGGAATGGCAGTCGCGTAGCCACCTGATCCCATGCCATGGTGGTATTACTTCTGTCGAGCATTCTCTTGGTTCCTTCTCACCCGTTCCTCACCCTCTTCCGATGTCTTGTACTGTACAAAATCATTCTAGTAGGGCTTGAACTTCGCGAGCGGGCCCCTAGTATTGAAATTGGGCGTTAGGTTCTTCTTGACGTATTTCGTGTATAGGATTTCTTCTAAGTCTGGAATTATGTGGCCATCTTCTTCATATCCCACTTTCGAACTAGCTCCTTCAATTCATCATCGTTGATATCATCATAATCATCCGCTTGCAACGTGAAATGTTGAAGGATATCATCCCAAATTAAATTCTTATCAAGATCAGAGACAAAACTAACATGAGGCTCGTTGATCTTTTGCTTCCATTCACAGGCACTGATCGGAAGTCTGTCCCTTACAAGGTACCCACAGTGTTGCACGAATTTCCTTGAATGTGGACCAAGTGGTTCGCCTGTCTCGATATTGAATTCCAATATTATGTAGCGCCCCTCCAATGGCTTTTTCGGACCTCGAATATTTTTGCTTTTCGCTGTTGTGGTCGTTGATACAGAGGGTTACGTATAAAAAAAGAATAAATAAATATCATGTGTACACATAATAGATGATAGATATTCAAATATATATATATAATATTCAAATATATATAAATATATATACCTTGCTAGTATTTTCTTGCACAATATTTTCTAGGTTATTTTCAAGAGCCAGGTATTGACTCCCGTCATCTACATCCTGCTGGTCACCATCGGCAAATTGTGTGCCGATGTTGATAATATCCATCATTTCTTCATCCATGTTGTCTCTTGGGGCAGCCATCTAGCTTTTACACCACTAGATATATCTATAAAAAATAAAAACCATATATCTATAAAATGGATCGAGTCATGTGCTTAAAATTAATTAAATAACTACACTCGAAATTCAAGATTGCCGGCACAATTTCCTGAATCTTGTCTTATTTATTTATGTGAACGGGGTTGGATGGTTCGGACTATTTCACTTCCATTTCTCCCCGATTAAAGAACAGTAGACCTTCATCTGTGAAGGTTTTGGGATAGTAGTGGCCCCTCAAGTCTAACCAAGCCCTGTTCTTGGATAAGGATGCAGGTGGATTGCTTTTTTATTAGCTTACTAATTATAGTCAAATGTCATTTTAGTTGCTTAAATTACGTGAAATGTCATTCTAGTTCAATTGAGAAGGTTTTTAGGTCGATCTAATAATAAAAAATAATTAGGACGTGTATCCGACGACTTCAAGTTTGGTCAACTTCACTACTTTCTGACACGACTAATACCGTATCTGAAAGCCGAGAACTTCGCACACCAACTCTCTGCACTCCGTGTTGCCTATTCCAAAGGGCACTCCACTCCTTTTCGCTCGCCAAGGCTTAATCTTGAGGCAACACCTAATCATGCTCGTGCCGTTCTAAAAAAAACCTAATCATGCTCATGCCACAACATGTTACGAGTGGGTCGATCAGCCGGAGCCTCGATTCATTCGTGCTAGATATGATACTCCCCCGTGCCCGTGGATACAGATTGCATGCATGCTGATGCCGGTCGTGACAATACACACGACATGATGGAACCAAGAATTGGGGGAGTACCGCAAAAAGGAGGAAACGACGAGACACCGAGCCGCCGGCCGGGGAGGAGAAAATGAGCTCCGCCACCGCGCACGCGCAGGTGCACCGAACCGTCACGCCGCCTCGGGCACGGGGAAGGTGCGGCAGCGTGGGGAAGGCTCGGGCTCGGGCATAGGGAAGGTGCGGTGTGTCGGCTCGGGCGGCTCCTCCGCTGCGGCGTCGGGCTCAGGCGCGGGGAAGGTGCGGTGCGTCGGCTCGGGCGGCTCCTCTGCTGCGGCATCGGGCTCAGGCATGGGGAAGGTGCGGCAGCGCAGGGAAGGCTCGGGCTCGGACGCAGGGAAGGTGCAGTGCATCGGCTCAGGTGGCTCCTTCGCTGCGGCGTCGGGCTCGGGCGCGGGAGATGTCGAGGGTGACGAGGGCGGCGGTGACGAGGGTGGCAGCGGCGGCAGTGGCGATGGGCGACGAAGACGAAGAGTGAGGAGGAAGAAGAAACAACCGCCTTATATAGGGGAAGGACCTTTTGTCCCGGCTCCTGTAAATGCTCGGGACTAAAGGTGTATTTTGGAGGGCCGCAAAAAATGCAGCCCACCTTTAGTCCCGGGTGGTAGATCTACCCGGGACTAAAGTTGGGCTGCAGTTTCACTTTCCGCCCATTTCAAGCTCCATTTGTTTTTTTATATATTTCTTTCTATAAAATGTTAAAGTTTTATTAATTGCACGGTAAATTAAATACAAGGCGTAAAATTGTTTTAAATATGGATTTACTTTTGCTTTATTGCACACAGGAAAATTGTGTGACCTAAAGTTTTTTGTTTTTTCTTATAAATATTGAAACGTAATGTCATTAATAATTACTATTTCGTTAATGCAAAAATATAGTGTTTAATTTAAATCATTAAAACTTTTGTTTTTGATTGGAAATTTATTTTCACATCATTTAACGTAAATCTTTTCATTTTTCATCACTCATTGTCCAAAAGCGACATGGAAATCCCACCATCAAACATAAATTTAATCTGAACATAGAAAAAAGGAAACACCTAATAAACCTCTCTGAATTCACATTTATTACATAATACCTCTAATACACACTATTAAACATCACTATATATATCAAGTGGGCACGGTAGTGAACTTCTTCTTAATGTATATCCCTTTGTTATGATCGCGCCGTAACCATGGAGTGTTCTCATCATTTAGCTGGATGCTTGGGTCTTTGTTCACTATGAAGGGCGGAATTCGGTCATCCTTTTCATAATCTTCTGATATGTCTGACTTGTCTTCAATTCCGATGATGTTTCTTTTCCCTGAAAGAAGTATGTGGCGCTTTGGCTCATTGATTGGGTCGTTGTTGTTTTTCCCTCTCTTCGGTTTTGTAGACATGTCCTTGACATAGAACACGTGATTCACATCCTTGGCAAGGACGAACGGTTCGTCTTTGTACCTAATATTGTTGAGGTCCACGGTTGTCATTCCATCTGGTTGTCGACTGCTACCCCGCCTCCAGTCGCCTTTACCCATTAGCACTTGAATAAAGGTACCTTAAAAGTAGGTGCATAGTTTAGTTCCCATATCTCCTCTATGCGACCATAATATGTTTGCTTATTTCCATTAGGGTCGGTGGCATCTATGCGGATACCGCTGTTTTGGTTGGTGCTCCTTTTATCTTAGGCTACTGTGTAAAATGTATTCCCATTTATCTCGTACCCTTTGTATGTGAGGATATGCCACGATGGCTGCCTAGCCAACAAATACAGTTGCTCATCAATACTCTCATCACCCTGACATTCTTTTCGCAACCAGTCGCTGAAAGTTTCCATGTGCTGACGTGTAATCCAAGCTTCAGACTTCCCTGGAAACTCGGATCGGAGCAACTCTTTATGTGTCTCGATTTACGAATCCACCAAGGTGGAGTTTTACAGAACTGTGTAGTGTGCTTTATTAAAATAATTGTCCTGCGTACCAATATATGGTTTCTTCCCTAGTTTCCCCTTTCCACTTAGTCTCCCCTCGTGTCGCGATTCAGGAACACCAATCGGGTCAAGGTCGGGAATAAAGTCAACACAAAACTCAATGACCTCCTCTGTTCCATAGCCCTTGGCGATGCTTCCTTCTGACCGAGCACGGTTGTGAACATATTTCTTTAGGACTCCCATGAACCTCTCAAAGGGGAACATATTGTGCCAGAACACAGGACCGAGAATGCTAATCTCCTTGACCAGGTTAACTAGGAGGTGTGTCATGATATTAAAGAAGGAAGGAGGGAACACCAACTCAAAGCTGACAAGACATTGAACCACATCATTCTGTAGTTTAGCTAGATCCATTGGATCGATTGCCTTCTAAGAAATTGCATTGAGGAATGCACATAGCTTTACGGTGGCTACACGTACATTTGGAGGTAGAATTCCTCTTAATGCAACTAGAAGTAATTGTGTCATGAGCACGTGGTAGTCATGGGACTTTAAGTTTAGGAATTTCTTCTCTGGCACATTTATTATACCCTTTAGATTCGAGGAGAATCCAGATGATACCTTGATGCTTGCTAGGCATTCAAACATGCTTTCCTTCTCTTCTTTGCTAAGAGTGTAGCTGGCAGGACTTAAGTAATGGCGTCCATCATCTGTCTTCTCTGGATGCAGGTTGTCTCGTTCTTTCAAACACCGCAGGTCCTATCGTGCTTCAAGTGTGTCCTTAGGCTTCCCATACACACCCATGAAGCCTAGCAGGTTCACACAAAGATTCTTGGTCAGGTGCATCACGTCGATCGTGCTATGGACCTCTAGGACTTGCCAATAGGGTAGCTCCCAAAATATAGACTTCTTCTTCCACATGGGTGCATGACTGTCGGCGTCGTTAGGAACAGGTTCACTGCCATGTGCCTTTCCAAATACTACTTTCACATCCTTGACCATATTGAGTACATCCTCACCAGTTCGGTTGCTCGGCTTGGTCTAGTGGTCTGCCTTACCTTTAAAATGCTTGCCTTTCTTTCTTAGGGGGTGATTCATAGGAAGAAATCGACGATGGCTAAGGTACACGACCTTTCGACATTTTTTTAAGAATATACCTTTAATGTCATCGAAACAGTAAGTGCATGCATTATATCCCTTGTTTGATTGTCCTGAAAGATTACTTAGAGCAGGCCAATCATTGATTGTTACGAACAACAATGCTCGCAGGTCAAAGTGCTCCTGTTTGTGCTCATCCCACACACGTACACCTGGTCTGTTCCACAAAAGTAGAAGTTCTTCAACTAGTAGCCTCAGGTACACATCGATGTCATTGCCAGGTTGCCTTGGGCCTTGGATGAGCACTGGCATCATAATAAACTTACGCTTCATGCATAACCAGGGAGGAAGGTTGTAGATACATAGAGTAACAGGCCAAGTGCTATGACTATTGCTCTGCTCCCCGAAAGGATTCATACCATCTGTACTTAAAGCAAACCTTAAGTTTCTTGCGTCATTTGCAAACTCCGGGAATTCTCCATCGATTGCTCTCCACTGGGACCCATCAGTAGGGTGTCTCAACATATTGTCTACCTTACGGTCTTCTTTGTGCCATCGCAACAACTTTGCATGGTCTTTGTTTCTGAACAGACATTTCAAGCGTGGTATTATAGGAACATACCACATAATCTTGGCAGGGATTTTCTTCGTGGGACGTTTGCCCTCAACATCACCAGGGTCATCTCGCTTGATCTTATACCGCGATGCATGACATACCGGGCATGCATCTAACTTCTCGTACTCCTCGCCATGGTAGAGGATGCAGTCATTAGGACATGCATGTATCTTCTAGATTTCTAATCCCAAAGGGCAGACTACCTGTTTTGCTTCGTACATAGTGGCAGGCAATTCGTTATCCTTCGGAAGCATCTTATTTTGGATTTTCAGTAACTCCCTAAATCCCTTGTCAGATACACCATTCTTTGCCTTCCATTGCAGCAATTCCAGTGTGGTACCTAACTTTTTCTGCCCCGCATCACAAGTTGGGTATAGCAATTTCTTGTGATCCTCTAGCATGCGCTCGAACTTGATCTTCTCCTTTTCACTTTCGCATTCTCTTTGTGCATCACGAATGGCCTGACCAAGATCATCAGCGGGCTCATCTTCTGCCCCTACCTCTTATTCAGCTTCCCCCATTGCAGTATCATTGAAGGCACCATATTCAGCAATAATGTCATCATCGTCCCATTGTTCTTCTTTACCTTCTTCCATTACAACCCTGGTTTCTCCGTGCTTCATCCAACAAATATAGTTTGGCATGAAACCCGACTTCAACAAGTGTGAATGAAGACAGCTTGAGCTAGCATATTCCTTCAAATTCTTACATATGGCACATGGGCAGCACATGAAACCATCGCGTTTGTTTGCCTCGGCCACACGTAAGAAAGAATGCACGCCCTCAATGAACTCTTGGGAGCGGCGATCAGCATTGTACATCCAATGCTGGCTCATCTGCATTGCATGACATACATACCATATTAAAACCTAGAACATAATTAGTTAATTATACGACATGCATGCCATCACATAAGGTATTAATTTATAAAAGTCTCACTACAATGTAGACAATCCCAACTACCACTAAAAAAACTAAAGCTAAAATGCACTTCAGCAGTATAAGGATTTCACGACCAATCCCAACTAAAACAGACAGATCATGCGTTTGTTCAACATCTATGGGCTTCTTCCACAGGATCACTACCTCATCAGCCGCCGTAGCCGCCTGTGCAAGAGAGTTTTGCACGTGTTCAACATACTCTTCCTCCTAGTACCAGCCTGAACATCCAGTGCCATCCCACTGAAATTAAAACAAAAAATTAGAACTTTAATCACAATCATCATGAAAATAAATATAAATTAACCATAATCATCAAATACGACAAAATAACTCACATTGCGATCCGGACACTTGTAGAAGATACGGCCCTTGTTGGGACACTTCTTCCTCACCTGGTACTCCATCACAATCTTCTCCTCACACTTGCCACATGCAATGAGAGGGAGGTCCGACCTCAGTCGCTTTGGAACTCGATGAGAGGCTGAGGACCCGGAAGCAGTTGCCATCTACTCTCTATACTCATTTTTAATATAATATAAATTTCACATTTTATAAACAAATAAAATTAAAAAAACTCTAAAATTCTCTATATCTCTAAACCATGAATTGTGCTATGCATGCTAGAAATGAAAGCTGAATACTAGTTTTGAATAACTACTTTAACCTTCCTTCATCCAAATATGCAAACTTTAAAGTGATTTTGAGCTTAAATGGCTTACAAATAAAAAAAATCCACCATAAAAAACCACATATATCTAGTCCACAAAATAAGATATGCTACTGATGAAACATGAGAGTATAAAGTTGGTAACCTTTAGAACCAAAGAATCGATGGAGGAATCGAAGAAAATCTTGTGATTACCGGCGATGAGGAAGAAGAGAGGCCGGCGATGAAGCAAGAACATTGAGCTCGAAGTGGCTCGGGCTCGGGGAGGAAGAAGGTGTATATAGGAGGGGATCTTTAGTCCCGGTTGAAGACAGCAACCAGGACTAAAGGTCCCTTTCTAGTCCCGGACGGAGTCTCCAGCCGAGAGTAGACTTTTACTCCCGGTTGGAGGGACCAACCAGGAGTAAAAGTTAACCTTTAGTCCTGGTTGGTAGCTCCAACCGACTAAAGGTCCCCTGCAGCAAAAGCCTGCCGCAGTAGCCGTTGGGCAGGGACCTTTAGTCACGATTGGAGCTACCAACCGGGACTAATGCTTTCTCTAGTCCTAGGCGCAAAAAATACCTAGACTAAAGCCAAATTTCGAAGTGGATCAAAAGTCGTTTCTCTACTAGTGTAATGGTCCTCGCTCCATGGTGCTAACAGTGGAGTGTGAGGTAGAATCACATAGGTCGTGATAACAGACCATGGAACGGTTTTCGTTAGCCGATAGATCTATTCAAGACCAGGCATGCCTTAACCGCACACTATGCGCGATCAAGATTGACATAAAACAGCCGATAAAACATAACTCAACATTTAAGGTGCAAATTAGATCAGTTTAGATTAATAAACGATGGGTTAAACAGGATATAAGGCCGATCTAGATCAATCCTAATCGGGCAAAGTGATATTGTTGTAATTAAATAAATAATGAAAGCAATAAGCAGTATCGGTAACTTAATGAATCTATCCGAAGGACGCCACCCTTAGATAGAACCGATAACTTGACCTTAATCATGAACTAGACAAGAGTCGATAACTAGCTTATACCAGAGTCATAGTGGAGGTCGACCGGATCGATGCAGCCGTACGAACAGAAGTATAAGCCATGACGGTACTTACAGACAAGTCGAAGGTCGGTCGGACCGGTGCTGCCCTGCTCGCTGAAGAACTCGCTGAGATCTACTCTACTCCTACTCCTAAGGGGTGGCCGAAGCCAAAAAAGTAAGTAACTTGTGTTTGATTGATTGGTTGCTTTTTTACAATAGCCGGGGTCTAATATTTATACCTGGAGCCTAAACATGAATCCTACTCGAGCATGACTCATTACAGTATTCGGCATAGAAGAAAACATTCCTATCTTAAGATAACTTGGACCCTAACTTTCCCTTTTTGTAGAGTCCGATATGTAGTTTCCTGGCGCCAATCGTAGCTCATCATCGTTATCTGCTGACGTCATTCAAAAAGATCCAATTCCAGAGTCGTATCTAAATCAGCTGATATCGATCCTTATGAAATCGATTCCTTGATTGGCATAATCTTGGAAGCCTTCGAATTCCCACGTTCTCTTTCCAAATTTTGGTGTAAACACATGCCCCCCAATTTTGGGATAAAAGTGATTTTATTTCAAAATTCCTGTTTATCCGTTTACCACACTGCAACCATTCTATTCGCATCATTCTTGAGTTTCCGGCCCGAGTTTTATATAATATCCCAATAGTACCTCTTCCAACTCACTCGGCCTATTTGCTTTTCCCCTTTTCCTTGAGCAAATCTTAATATCCAACGCCGTCATCGCCAAGGCCTCAAACCCTAGCAACTCCTCTGTTCTATCAAGCCGTTATTCAAGCGTTCTTTGTCAGATTCAAATCTACTTCGACTTTAATGGTGACCAGCGACCACGTCCCTGAGGTATGCCTTCCAAGCTTCCCATTCTCCAAGTACCAGCCGCTACCCTGTATTTCTTTTCTCCTTAAATTTATTTCATCCGATTTCTAGGAAATGAGGAACAAAATCTTGATTCCATCAGCTGTTGCTTGCAATGTCTATTTTATTGGACCTATGGATGACCCTGATCCATATGATTTTATCCATTAAGAAACCAACCAAATCCCCTTCAAACAGTCTGTGGTGGATTCGTCCTCCTAGAATATCAAAACCCCTTCAGAAACTGGCCTAAAATGCCCAAGGGGTGGAGAAATTGGTTTCGTAGGGTATCCGAGAAAAAGGGCAGAGATTGGGAGGTGTATGATTTGCATCAATGTTTGACACTCTCATTATCCGGGATGGAGAGGAATGATTCACTCTTGATTTCCGCATCTTACTTCTGGTCCAATGCTCTGAATGCTTTCGTCTTTGGTCACGGCCCGATGACCATTACCCTAGCCGATGTTTACATGTTGACCGGCCTTAGAATAACTAGATCAATGCAGCCTTATGAATACTTGAGTGTTGGTTCCAAGAAATTAGCCAAAATATCAGACTGCTCAGGATGGGCAAGTTATATTCTGAACAATATTGGAGACGAATCAACTGTCAGTGAGAGGGAATACGTGGCCTTTCTGAATATGTGGTTGGAGAGATTCATCTTCTATGGATCATCTTGTGGTCCGACTTACAGTCATAAGCTCATGGCAGAGCACCTGGTAGTAGGCAAGGATATCCCTCTTGAAAGTATCTGCTAGGGGCTGCTTATCATCTGATGTACTAGGTAGCTGCCTAGTTACTGAAGAACGAACCGGTGCACACCATCAGTGGCCCTTGGTAGTTAATACAACTATGGCTCAACCTGTAGATGCATAAGATTGTAAGGCCTGATCTCAGAAGCCTGAGTTTTCCTTCTTCCAACTTTGATGAGGAATATAGAGGCGAGGAAGGAAGAACTCATCAGTGCATGAGTTATGGTGAGGCTGCATCGGCCATATCAATTGATATCGACATTGGCCATCTCTTTAAAAAGTTTTATAGAGGGTTTGATGCAGACACCCTGACTTGGCTACCATACGATGAAGATGAGAACAATGAGCTGATCTTTCTATTCAAACTTCGATTTGAATCAGGCTGTTCGGATGAGACGACGGCTGTAATCTTTAACTCCTTCAACAAGCCCTGCGTTCTTCTAGCCGAATTCTGTCATGGTCGTGGCAAAATGGCCACAAGCTCCTTCCTTCTAGGCAACCATCCAACTTATGAGTTCTACAATCCATCCTTCGTAGCCTGCCAGTTTGGTTTTAGTCAACTTCCCCCTCAATTGTTCTTCAAAGACACACTGAAGCCAAGAGAAGATATCAATGAGGTGATGGAAGCCTCCAGAGTCTTTTAATTGGGATCAGATCTCCCTTTCCTTTGCGTGCATGACTGGACCAAAGTTAGCCTCTCTTCCATTCTCTTTGACTCCTGGTGGCAAGAATGGCACTCCCATCTTTTCTGTGGATTGGTCCATCCTTTGTGCATAGCTCTGGATAGGGAATTTGCTTCTGACAGAGAGGTAACTTATCATCTCTTTCTCAGGAAACTATTCAATGAATCTTCTTGCTAACTGTTCTAGCCGGTCTTTTTAGGACACTGAATTCAATCCTCTAGGCTTGGATAGGAAGGGGCACCGTATAGATTATCAGCCATCATGCCCAGTCTCAAGAATAGGATCAACCACACCTTCATTGAAGAAATTGATAAAAACTTATGCTGCCCCCACGATTGTGACTTATCAATCTTCAAAATGCAAGGCGATCCAAGGGACGACCCAGAAAGCCATTACTAGAAAGGGTCTCCGTAGGACGAGACCATCAGCTGCTCAGGTAAATAATTCATATTCTTCTTGAACTGATATTCAACTTCTAATCCCGTTACTTCGCAGTTATCGAGCATTGCGTCCCAATCTACTCTGGATGCTGAGCTGCTATTTCAGGTGTTTGGTTCAGCACCAACTGAACCTTCATCGGCTGATCCTCAAGAGGAGCCAATTTCGGTTGAAATAATCGATGCTTCCATGACAACAGAAAAATATGAGTTTTATCCTTGATGCTCGTCGGAGTATTTTCTTGATTTACTTAGTCCTTCACCTGACTCCTTACCATGCCAGATACTTTTTGAAAAAAACACCTATGCGTGAGTAGGAGCCTGACAGTCCACTTAATGATCCTGTCGGCGTTGAGGGTTGTTCTGTTGCCGTCGACACCCAGACTGTTGATTTTCCAGTTCGGCATACAACTGATGGTAAGGAAGTTACATGTTCCTTTTATCCTTCTGCAATAATCATAAACTAAAAATTTTCCTTGATATTGCAGATAACAACGCTGATAGCTCAGAGCCGATTCAACCAGATGTTACTGGTGCATCATCGGCTCCTCCTCCTCTTCAGATAGAGGCTACTACAGAGAAGGTACTATAGTCCTTTTCACCATCTATTCTGCTATGAACTGATTCAAACCTCCTAACCAAGATTTTCTTATATACAGGCACTGAACCTTCTAGCTCTGAGCTACTCTTTCAATCTTGAGGAGTATCTTGATGAAGATGAAATCAGCTCGTCAGCCACCCCCTCTAAAGAAGCTTTGTCAGAAAAGACCAGAAATCAGCTAAGAAACATATTGTCAATGTTTGAGAAAAATATAGCCAATTTGTCCAAGATACTGATTCAATGCAGATAGTCTCCTTGGCTATTAAGGTAATCCATCCCTAGTTCTCTCCAAAGTCTTGTCACCTTTATCTATTTTTGAAGATCAGGCCCTGAAGGTGAAAAAGGCTAAGAGGAATCTGTCCGACCGTGCAACTTTATTGGCTAAGGGGAACTTCAACAGGCAAGAGGCCAAATAGCTGACACAGTTGATTGATCATTTGAAGAACACCTCCCTCAGTATCGACCCAGAGTTGTCTCAACTAGAAGTCAGGCGTGCATAACTTGAGAAGGAGCTGGAAAATGTGAAGAATACCATTGATCGTCATAAGTCTACCCTGGCTCAAATACCCAACGCCATTAAACAAAAGAAACAGGAACTGCTGGCCAAAGTCAGAGAAGGTAGAGCCATCCGAAGTAACCTCGGGAGCATTCCTGGATCAGCCGAAGAAGATAAGCAACAAATCACAGAAGTTGACACTATCCAGCTAGAAGTGCGGAAAGCAATCCAAGATGTTCTAGGCTTGTAATTTGTGTATCATATATCTTATGTAGAATCAATGGTAACCATACTTTCTGTCGCCTATTGTACTTCTTATTTTCGACTGAAGAGCCGATTTAAAAATAGCCGATTCCAGATTCCCGATCTTAATCCAATTAGGTCTGAAAACACGACCTTTATTAAGAGAACCCCTTGATCTTCTGTCTTTAGTCACCCAATGCCGTATTCTCTTCGGCATTAGTGAGGTGGCGCTTCGCCTTCTATTAATTACGTTTGCCTTTTGCACATCCCGAGGCATCTACCTCTTCGCTCCGTGGCTTCAAATACTAGCCAAGGGCTCTGGCCTCGAACACATCTGCACTCGCAACTGCTCATGTTCCTTTGCACTTCTCTGCCCTTGCAAAACTCTCTAGCGGCCTTCCTCCCTTTTTGTAGATCCGATCGACTTCATGGCTACGAGGACAACCGCGACAAGTATGCGGCGGAGGAGGTCTCAGAGGAGAATATGTCGGTGAACCAGCACCTACGGCGCATGAGGTGAGATTGAGATATTTTGTTTGTGACGATGAACTATCCTGATTTGTCTATAGATTCATTTTGAATGACAATCTTCGTCCTCTTCCCAGGGCCGGTGAGCCCTCTGACGCTGCATCTTCTGCGCCAGCCTCATCGTCGAATTCTTTCGACTCCTACAACGGCAACGACGCCTGGCGTTTTCTTCGAGAGTGGAGGGCGGCTTAGAACCGCTATTCCGAGGCAACTCGAGAAAATGGCCAGCTTGAGATCCGCCTCGGGGTCTCTCAGGTTGCTCTTCATGCGGCCGAGGAGGAGGACAACGCCGTTCGAGCATGGCTGGCCAAGTCTGACGCCGCGGTGGTGGGTAAGACGAATTTTAGAAACGCCTCTATTCTGATTTCCACTGTCTTTATCTTGATAGTTCTTCTGTTTTCTATGATTGTCAGCCCTGACAGTGCAGTTGGAGTCCCTCCAACTGGTGGCAAACGCGGTCGCAGATGCCGTTAATGCTAGGGGCTCCCTCATCAACGCTCGCCTTCATGACATTCCGGCCCGCGTTCTGGAGATCGCCCTCCACGACTTTCATCATGGCACGTCGGTGGCGCTGACCGTGGCACAAGTCTGGACCGGGTACGAGCTCCATGCCATGGGCGATGGCCCCGAGGAGCATGAGGATCTGCTCGAAGAGTTTGTTGTCGCGACCGAGGCCATTGTGGACATCACATCTGCTCAAGATGTGGTGAACAAGGTCTTTGATTAGTTTGTACTTAGGGTGAATTAATGAACAAAGTCTCTTGCTCTTCCATGAATGTGTCTTAGTGCAATGCTATTGTGTATGTCATGACTGTCTTTGTTTTTGTTTTTGCTCTATAGGCGATACGTATCGTATCGGCTTTCACTTCTACAAAGATTTTCATTTTTTGAACTAGAGCCGATATTTTTCTGGTACCGGCTATTAGAGCCGATGACTAAACGAATCGGCTATCAAGTGTTGATCAAATGCTAGGATAATATCCCTTCAAATATTTTCATCGATCGCTATTGACAGGCTGTACCAGAATTTTTCAGACCAACGGTTAAACGATCGATCAATCTAGGCCAAGCATATCATTAAGCGAAACAAAACTTCCTTTAATAGATCTGTTAACTCTGAATTGCACTTATGATTCGACTTAGCGTTCACTTATGTCGGCCTAAGCCTATCTCTAGGACCAATGCTTATTCTTCGTTAATCCAATGTCCGACGTGAAGCCGTGACTATTTACTAAAACAAACTCTCAGAGCCAATTGCTTAGATCGGCTGTTGGCTTTCATTGCTGATTTTAATGAAGCCTCCTTCCCATAACTTGCCAGAAAAGCATTCGAAGTCTGCTAGCTCCCAAAAGACTAGATCGGCTGTTGCGATACTTACAGACTCATTAGCTGGAACCAGTTCGACATCATCTCCATGCCATTGAATCAAACACTGATGCATGGTTGATGGCACACAATAGTTTGGATGAATCCAATCACGACCAAGGAGTAAATTGTATGACCCTTTTTCATCGATGACGAAGAATGTGGTGAGCAGAGTTTTACATCCGATTGTCAGTTCGACGTTCATTGCCCCCCAGGTCTTAGACGTATTACCTCCAAAGTCCTTAAGCATCATGTCGGTTTCAATCAAATCTCTTGGTCCCTTGCCAAGTTTACGAAAAGTGTTGTAAGGCATGAGATTGATAGAAGCACCTCCGTCCATCAACATCTTGTTCATCGGCTTCCCATCAACAAAACCTTTTACATATAAAGCCTTTAAGTGCCGATGCTTGACTGGTTTATCAAATATTGCCTATTGTATAACTGTCCACTTGGCAACTATCTCCTCATACTCCGATTCATCAAAATCTGAGTAAACTTCTTGATCTGCTGGAGCTCTGAACTCTGATGGCAACAGAAAGGCCATTTGAATATTAGACAATGGTTGCCTTCTATCGGCTGTTTGCTTAGCACGCCATACTTGAGGTTTATCGGATGTCTAAGCCTGTTCCAACTCTCTATTCCCTAGGCATTGCACTCATCTCTTCTGGCTTCTTGTTAAACCTCCTGGACACCATTGGTCTTTCTACCAAACACATTCTTCTTCATTACTTTCATAATCAGCCCAATTTTGATCAACAACTCGTTTTCCAAGCCGATCATGAACACTTCTATTTTTAAGCACCGATCCATGTTATTATGATGATACGCATCTTGAGCATGGATAGACCGGCAGTTGGCTTGAGATTGCCTAAACTCTCAATATTGATCGCTACACTCTGGACAGTTATTTCTGGTAGGCAATTTCAAACCTTTGTTTCAGTAATGTCTGAAGAAAGGACAATTCCAATGTGATCTAGCTTGCTTTCTTTCATACCTCTCTTTTTCCCATTGACGCTGGTATTCTTGCTCTTCTAACCAATGCTGATAATCTTTTTCTTTCTGCCGCTGCCATTTATTCAACAAAATTCAAGATGTAACCCGCGGCTTTGTCGCCCCATCCTTTGACGTTTCTCCTTGCTCATATCGGCTCTTTTGCTAGTCGTGATGTCTTTTAATTTCTCTATATTCGTCAGCCGATATTTGCATCTCGGGATCGACTGTTCTAGTTTCTCTTGACTTGGTTGATGTCAGGACCTTAGTCTTTCCTTTGAGCAGCTTAGCATCGACCATGTTTTGATCTCCTGAGAAAGGATTATCATTAACTTTCATCTTCCGAGGCATATCAAATTTGAGTCTCCCTTGCTGAATAGACCTCTGTATATGCTGCCGGAAACTCTACATTCATTAGTAGAATGAGACGTAGCATTGTGAAACTTGCAAAACTTCTTATTTTTCAATTGATCAGGGGGCAACATAACTTGATTATCGGGCAACTTGATCTGTCCCTTCTCAAGCTAGAAATCGAAGAGCTTGTCTGATTTTATGACATCAAAGTCATAGCTCTCCTTGACTCCTCTTCCCCAAGGATTTGGCACCATTACTATCTTTTTGCCCCAATTCCATTCAGCCACGGCAACCTCTTTTTCTTCATCTTCATAGCTGTCATCGACTGAATATGGATTATAAGCTTCGTCCACTGTGGTACTCTTCTAGAATCGGGTATCTCTGCGCATACTCTGGAATTTGCTATTGAGCGCCGCCACTCATTGAGCTAATTGACCCAAGTTGTCAAATTCTTGTCCCAACAGCTTTTCTTTCCATGTTGGCAGCATCCCTTGAACGGCCAAAGCAGCTAGCTGATCATCAGCCAAATTTAATGAGAAGCATAAATTCCTAGTCTCTTGGAACCTCTGAAGAAACTCAGTATCCGATTCGTTAGTTCTCTGTCTTACAGTTGTCAAATCGATAATCTTCTTTTCTCTAGTCCCAGTATAAAAATATGTATGAAATTTCTTTTTCAGGTCAGCCCAATTGGCAATGGAGTTGACTGGCAGTGATGAAAACCAAGTGAAGGTTGGCCCTGATAGGGATAAGGAGAAGAAATGAACTTGATGGGCCTCTTCAACGGATGCTTCGCCCAACTATGTAAGATACCGACTGACATGTTCTATTGTGCTTGTGCTGTCTTGGCCAGTGTACTTAGCAAACTCTGAGAGCCTGTAATTTATAGGAAGAGCGACTAAATCATACCATTCTGGATATGGGCGTTTGTACGAGAAGGTCAACCCTTTTGGCTTCAGACCGAATTGATTCTTCATCATCTCGGTCACCTTTAGCAACAACTCGTCAGCATGTGAATTTGGATTTCGCTGCACTCACTGACCCATCTGTGGATTGAAATCCCGTGTGCTTTGATACCCTGGATTCGGAATCATGTGAAGGGAGTTATAATCTATGCCATAATGATACCCCTGTGGAATCTCTATCTACTAGGTCCTTTGCTGGTTTGCTGCTTGAAGTCTCTGATTATTGACATGAGGATCTATATCTCTACGGATTCTTTAAATTGATGGTGCTATTTTTTGAGCCGACGATGGTATGTGGCCTGATGTGCCAAAATTAATCGTCTGGTTCTGACCTTGCCCCACCGGCTATTGCACATGCTGCACTAACGATCCAGGATTATACTATATCTGATTCGTAGTAGTACCTTAAGCTTGCTCAGATGAACTCTGAACTACCTGAACATCATCATTAACAGCTGGTGCTACTTCTTGATGGCTGGTATCAACTTGATTAGTCCCCTGGGTCGACGGGTGAAGAGGTTTAGTATTTCATATCATGTGCGAAGTTTTTATACTACGGGTGAAGAGGTTCAAACTTACCCTTAAGGGGTGTCTCCTGTAGGCACTGGTGTTACTCATCATAGAACATACATAGTATCCACAATGTACACTCCTAGGCTTCTACTTTGGGCACTGTGTGTTTTGCATATGGAAATGTTAAGTAATGCTTTTGACAACCATGTAATGGAGTACTAAAGTAAGTTACACATACTGCACATAGTGTTTTTATAGCCAACCTTTCCTTTCTTCCTGGATCATGCCTTCCATGATATTTATTGACATAGAACCTGAATGCCTTGTTCGAATTATTTTAGCAAATGCAACTTGTTAGTATCCAAAAGTGAATGTTACAAGTATGTATACAAACATATAAGCTAATGAGGATTGTCGATATGTATACGTCTTGAGAATCGATATGAAGTCTTTGTATGTCACCGGGTCCCTATCTATTGAATCAAAGACCCATGCCATGCTCCTCCCGACATCAACACCTATACAAATCCAGTGGTTGCTACATGAATTTAATCATAGAACTAGATAAGCTCTTTTGCATCGAATAAAATATATCGAACAAAGCTTTAAGTATAGAGTTGAACTTACTCGAAGTTGTATGGTAGCCATATAGTAGAGTGCTGTTGGAGATTTTTAAAAGTCATGACAATGTATACCAAAACCTTAAGGGACTCTTGCCTTAGTTTCTTTATACGGATGTCCTCTTTCTCTTGAAGGGTCTTTCCAGCAGCTAGCTCTTTGGCATCTAGTTTCCACTGTCTAGGGTAATTAAAATGGGTTTGTGCTATAGCTTGAGGGTCTATATACCCGGCTTTCACACTTGGCATTTGTTTTACAATGTGCACTTGCATTCTAAAAATCACGGCATGGGTTACTTACAACAAAATCTAAAGATTACATTCATATCATATCGGGAGGGCAAGGACTTACAGGCGTCACGTGCGAATTAGATTTATTTCCATTGCTCCGAGGTGAAAGCATGTCTGCATGTCATTGAAGTCAAAGATAATTTTCTCGGCTAGGCTTCCAAATGTGCCGGTGGAGAAGCATGCTTATACGAGGTCTATGCTCGTTAGGAGAACACGCAAATACCAATCATGGAACCTTCTCATTCCAAGTGGTAGGCGTTTGATGTCCCGATTTGGTAGGAAGGGCTTGCCTCTTTCATATATTTTCGGGCGATCCTTTGACCATTTGATGGCATCAACATTTGGAAACTTCTTTGCTGTTTGGTGGACTTTGCTAGTGACGGCCTCCTCAGAAGCCCATGTTGGGACTTTTTTTAACTTGGTTCTCAGGCTTGAACTGGTCATGGGCATACCACTTGTGCACCGATGAGATGTCTTTCATCGGAACATAAATTGGCCTTATGTTGATTGGATGCTTCTTTCAAAGTTCCCATTCAGGCACGTCCATATCTTCTTATGCATCACCTTCTTCAGGAGACACTCGTTGTTCATGTATCGGCTGCGCTTGTTGAGAAGACTGTGGCATCTCATCATGCACTTGCTCGGTACGAGCTGGAGAAGGTTGTGGCTTATCAGGCACATGCTCGCTAGGAGGCGGGGAAGAATGTGGCATCTTAGGAATGTGGTGGTCACGAGACGGTGAAAATATCTCCCCGTCCTCAACAACTCGCTCCAAATTTGAGAGAGGGGGAGGCGGCGAAGAAACAGTCAATATAATGTCCCGTTTGTGCCAGAGGATGAACTGCCCATTACGTCTCTGAGTAACACCAGCCCCTCAGGAGTTGCATAGTCTATCCTCCACTGCATGAACTTGGGCTTCACGGTATGTACCTCGACCCTAGTGTAGTCCGACGGTATCTTATTATTGTGGTGTAAGCCACCGGGAGGATGTGCCACACTCGTTGCCACCTCCATCACAATGTTCTGCCGATCACTGAGAAACATCAAGGTACAACTAGTTGGTTCCCATATGCGATCAACGGGGGTTGTGGCTATAGTTTAACCTTGGCTGCTAGGAACTTCTAGAGGGCTACCAACTAATGCCAGTTCTCCCGACGGCGCCATTAATGTCCGTGGCTCCATAGACAGTCCTTGCTCCTCCAGCGCCTTCGCAACTAGAGCCTTCACTTTGAGCTCAAGATTAGCCTCCTAGTCTCTGCCATGTTTCTTGTACATGTGCCTATCCTCTTCGAATCTGTGCTTCCAGGTCGTCCTTTTCCCTAGCCCCCTGGTGCGGCCTGTGTGCTCATTATTTCCCAAGCCAAGGCTAAGCTCGTCCCTCTCTCTAGAAGGATTGAATGAGCCCTTCTCCTTGTCTTCAACATATTTCAGTATCCTTGATACTACCTCTTGGGTCTCTGGCTTATCAAACTTAAGATTACTACCGGATGATTCTGTACTCCTCACATATATCCAATTCCTTAAGCGTACCTTCAAATTCTTCACATTGATATTCCCAGAAGCTACGGCCTCTTCGTCCATCTTCCTAAACTGCTCTTCCTTAGCATAGTAGCCACCGAGGCCTAGATGATGGTGGTGTTTGTTCCTCTTCACCAGCTCAGTGTTACGGGCACTGAGCTCCAATGCCTCCGGTGAAGTCTTCTGAGCCACGAGCTCCTCCCATTGACTAGGAGTTATATTGCTGAACTCGTTGAAGCGAGTTAACCTCTTTTGGATATACTTCTTGTTGAGCTCCGACCTCCAATGTCAGAATGACTCTCCCATGATCTTGAAAGCATTTTTTTACCAGTTCTTGCTTACCCTTTGAAAATCTAAAATTGAGCTTCAACTGCTTATCCCATAGTTCATCCTTTTTCTTCTCTGGTACCTCTTTCTAGTTAGGGATTGATGGGTTCAATTTATCTCTTACTAGGGCCCCGATCGCATTACATAATCATCCTCTGAATTCCTTCGGCTCAAGGATCTCTCCTGCTGGCCCGACCTCCGTTATCACATAGCATGCCTTATCTAGATATTGGTTTGCTTTTCTATCCCCTCGTTTCCTCTTTGACTTGGTAGTCATATTCGTGGTTGTGTCTTGAGGTTGTGGAGCAGAGGCCTCAATGTCCGTCTCTGTGGCTGTTGCCTCTGCTCTCCTTTGCTCTACTTCGTCTTGTCTGATGAGATGTCACGGGCATCGACGTCGTCTTTTCTGAGTTTCAGGAGGGACCTATATATACGACAGGTCAAAGTGTTAGCAGAGGTAACACAGCCAAAGCTTTAGCAAAATTTACAAGCTAAGGCTTTATCCCTACCTCCTCGTTCGGGTCAAAATCCTTGTCCAAATCTTCCTCCGTTGGCCTCCTTCTAGCTTCACGTGGGAAAGGATCCTCGGGACTTACATATCCCTCTTCTAAGTCCTCCTCATCATCATCCTCTTCTTCTTTGCCTTCAGCAGCCTCTCCTGCTCTTTCTTTTGCTCCCCCTTCATCCTCGTCACACTGCTCCTGAGTAAGCATGACTTCTATATCCTTTTCTAACTCGTTATCGAACTGCTCCTGAGTAAGCTGGTCCTCTAGTGCTTGCTCCTCATAGGTTGGCTGCTCATCATGCTCGGGGCATCGGGCTGCACTGTCTGGTGTCCACGACATTATTTCACATTTTGTTCTAATAGATGCAAGAAAGTGTGCTTTAGGTACGCGAGAAGGTATAAAAAATAAAAAAGGTCTATAAATCAAAGTAGTCCTATAAAATAACAATATATCAAAAAAACGAGTAGTAGCAGTAGTAGAGGCCTCAGAAACATGTCAATCATCATTTGATCATGAACTTGGAGCATCAAGGCATCATAACAGAGAAGAGAGGAGAAGGTAATGTAGGGACGGCTAGTAATGATGCCAAGTTTCTCACAAGTTCTTGATCATCAGCTCATATTCCATATAATGTATGGTCTTGGACAATTTCATCATTAGCAAAACAAAGGAGATGAGAGGAAAGGGGAGATTTGGCAAAAAAAGCAACAGCTGCTTAACAAACATAGAGCAACAGCTGATGACAAAAATAGCCAAAAATATATATGCTCACTGTTAACAAACATAGAGAGAAGAATAGTAGAGTACAGAGGAGTAGTAGTAGTATAGAGAGAAAAAGAGTAGTAGAGTAGAGAGGAGTAGGAGTAGTAGAGTAGAGAGGAGAAGAGTGAAGAGAGAGTAGGAGTAGTAGATTAGAGAGGAGAAGAGAGTAGTAGTAGAAGCAATTTTTGGGAGGTACTCTCAAATTAGTAAAAAATCATCACCGACAAAGGGCTTGTGCTCAATTATACATAGGCAAGTCATCAACATCATCCATGGTCAAATTACCAAAAAAATAGTGAGGAGATTTGCTTGCTATATGGTCAAAATAATGAGAAGAGAGGAGAGCACACTGCTATGGCCAGCAACAGATAAGAGAGGAGAGAAGAGAAGATCCATGGTTAGCACATTGCTTTAGATACTTATAGGAAATATTAGCTAAGCTTTTTCATACATAGCCAAGAAATAAAATACAAACACTAGACAACAACATTATAGTTATTTAAATAAATCTAAGTTTATAGAGGCCCAAAAGCACAAGGAAGCATTGCTGCACAGACATGGACAGAACCTAAGCTAAAACTTCAGAAATTCATATCTAGAGTTCTACCCAACCAAAAATTTTGTGGATTACACAAATGGCATCGTCAAATTTGTTGTTGCCTTAAACTATAGTGTACCACAAATGATAGACGAAACTAATGTAAAAGACACAATCTGTACAAGAATCCATAAAACACATTCAAGTAAACCATATGATGTATGAAAGCTTGAATTATCATGCACAAGCCAACTACATAATCATTACCAATTGGAGAAAGTAACAAACAAGCAATAAAACAGCATAGAAATGACTCAAGGAACAAACTGATTGCACAAGCAGACATCACGGGATGAGCATTATCAAATCATTATTCCGTTACTACATTATCTGCAGTAGCACAGTTCTATCGTAAGCTAAGTATAACAGCCATAAATTAGCAAATCGCCTCAATTTTTGAAAAGGGACCGTGGAGCTTTTATACAACATGATTTTGAGCACCAGGGATCAAACCCACAGGTGGATTGCTCCCCTATAGCTTCCACCAACTGTGCTAAGCTTGGATCTCCTAATTTTATTTTCAAAGATATGTTTCCTTAGACAACCAGTCCATATTTTGGCTGCTTACATCTCTTACTTCAATGCCCTGTGATGAACTGAAGACAACTACAAACATCAAACAAATAGCATGCATTTTTTCTACAATGAAATAAACATGGCCAATACCTGAAGTAGCACATACACATGTGGTATAATACAATATCTACTTTAGACTAAGACAGAAGTATATTATGGTCGAAACACCAGAATAAATATAAACTAATGCCTGCAAAAGAAAATGCATCATCACCTATTGACAGTGAACCTCGGGATTATAATTAATGACCTGACATCACTATGTCTGAATATAACAAACAACTACAAAATATTCCATAATGCAAGTTCATAAGATTCCTACTTTGTCAGGTTGGCGAAACTGACTAAAACAAGGTATTAGCATCACTGCTTTGCATACCACTTCTCATCCAGGCAATGCTGCTAATTTTTATACCAATGAAGCAAAGCTAGTATTTAAAATCGGTGGATGGTCTTCAAACTCATTGAACTCAGGACCCAGCAATGAGTTCTTACAAGGCTGCTTGTGTGCACCGCAGCAACCATGCCCACATTTTTTTTGGCATGGTTACTTGTGTGTGTACATGGATGCATGATAGAACATCATTGTAGGTAACCAAAGGCCCAACCATGCTCAGGGGATCATAGGGATACCCTAAATGCAACTAGATAGACATTTCCCAACTTCACAAGCTAAGTAATACAGCTGGTTGATAGCAACAGAAACGTAATCAACAATTCAGACTAGGCAAACAATGCAAACTTGAGAAATGTCGCTGCCAATCACTGCAAACTTGAGAAGTGCCACATCCAATCCATCACACAAGACCTGTAGGGCTAGGGAATGGAGAAGGGGTTGGGAGTACCTATAGAAGACCTAACAGAGAGGGACGTCGGTGGCTGTGTGCGGTGGCTGGGGATCTGGAAGTCGGAGAGCACGGGCACCCAGGCCGCCCATCGTTGGAGGAGCACGGATGCTAGAGAGCACGGGAGGCGGTGGCAGCAGAAGTAGATTCCGGAGAGTGCGCGTGGGCTAGCGAGTTCGGTGGTTGAGGTCGGAGAGGGAGCGCTGGTGGTGGGGACGCCAGCTAGAGCACGCGGCCGAGCCGACGGAGCTCAAACCCTAGCCCCCACCGAAGTCGTCAGAGCACGCACGAGGGCCGGCGAGGTCAGAGGTACCGGTCCCAGACAGGGCAGTGGCAAGGCGACCGACGCTGTGAGCTCGATCTGGCAAACCCTAGCCGCCCCGGGGGCCTGCGGAAAGGCGGCGGTTGGGTAACGGTGGACGAAGGTGCAGTTAGGTAAGGATGGAGGATGTCAGAGAAGGCAGTTGTAGGCCACGGAGACAGCGGCGGTGGCAATGGGGGCGGCGGAGAAAAAATTCGGTAGCCTGCCGATGTCCGAGAGGAAGAAAGTGCCCAGCACTTAGAATAATTTTGGCCTCCTGTGAGCTCTTGCTTATATACCGAAGGTCATTTGTAGGGGCGTCTTAAAACACCAGCTACCCCTACAAATCGATTTGTTAGGACCGTTGCTGAGTAAGCCGCCCCTACAAATATTTTTCAATTTATTTTAATTAATAATTTTTTAATTTATATATAAAGAACACAATGTTAATTTATATAATACTTTTTTGATTATTCTATATATGTATAAATATATATATATATATATATATATAAACAATTTCATGATATATATACAGATATAATTATATATTTTGTTCTTTAAAAAAAGAATATTTTAAAAATTGAAAATTTAAAATTTAAAGCAACTAAAATAATTTCATCTCCACTAAATGACCTCAAATGAAAATTCCGTAAACATCAAAGTTGTAGAACTTATCAAGATGTACAACATATATTTTGGTCATCTTTTCATTTGACCAAATTTGAACAGTTTAATTTTTGAATTTTAATAAATGTCAACTTCAAATAAGATTTTGAAATCTTAAATGATTTCAAATAAGAAAGTCATGAACATAAAAGTTGTTGAACACATCACTATCTACAACTTTTATTTTGGTCATCTTTTTATTTGATAAAATTTGAACAGTTCAAATTTTGAATTTCAATAAATGGCAACTTCAAACAAGATTTTGAAACCTTAAATGATTTCAATTACAAAAGTCGTGAACATAAAAGTTGTTGAATTCATCACTATCTACAACCTTTATTTTGGTCACTTCTTCATTTGATAAAGTATTAGTAAGCATTGTTCATAATTTCATATATCACTCATAGTTTCATGAACTATATGAGAGACAAGTTGATTTGTGGACAATGTTTGCTATCACTTTGTCAGATGAAGAAATAACCAAAATAAAAGTTGTAGACCTTGATGAGTTATACATCTTTGGTATTCATCACTTTTTCAGCTGAAATCATTTGGTGTTTCAAAATCTTGTTAGAACTTGATATTTTTTTAAATTTGAAAATTTAAATTGCTCAAACTTTATCAAACGAAAAGAATGCTCAAATCAACACAGTAACTTGATAGGACATGATTTTAGAAAATTTTAGGAAAAAAATCATCACATTTGGAGTTAGTATGAGGGAGAAAGACTAGTTACAAATTTTACCCAGAGATTAAAAAGAAAAATCACAACTGTTCATGATGATCAATGATGAACAAATGTGTTTTCTCTTTTTAATCTGTGGCTGAAACTTGTAACTAGGTTTTCTCCCTCATACCAACTCCAAATGTGATGTTTTTTTCCTAAAATTTTCTAAAATCATGCTCTATAATTTTAGTCTGGTCATCTATCTTTGTCACAAATTTTGGACAATACAAATTTTGAATTTCAGAAAATGACAACTTCAAACCTGATTTTCAACCACTAAATAATTTCAGCTGTAAAGATGATGAATATAAAAGTTGTATAACTCGTCAAGATATCCAACTTTTATTTTGGTCATTTCTTTATTTCATAAAGTGTTAAGTGCTTATTTTAAGTGTTTCAATAGTAGTCCGAACATGTTGTAGTAGTAATAAGTGCCTGTTTCAAATGTCTACGTGTTACAACTGTTTTAGTAGTAATAGAGTGGATGTTGCAATAGGTTCATCTAGATGTTGCAAAGGGTAGTCTCACAAACATGTATAAATGTAGTCTCACACACATACATAAATATATAGTCTCACACACATACATAAATATATAGTCTCACACACATACATAAATGAAGTCTTACAAACACACACACTTACACAAACACTCCATGTTCAACAACTAGCTACTTTTTTCTTGACACCTTTTTGTTCTCACGGCAATATGTCTTTGGGCAGGTTCTTTTCCACAACACTGATCTTCTGAGAAAAGTCTGTGAATAGCGGCATCTCATCGTAGTTATTATAAGCTTCAACATCGTCCACGCCATCAACTCCGATAATGTGTTGTTTCCTAGAGGCAACCACGTGCTTTGTCTTTTTCTTCGGGGGGAGGTTACCTTATGGGTTAGGCATATAGAAAACTTATGCGACACGTGAAGCGAGCATCCAAGGGTCATCTTGGTAGCCTAGATTCTCGAGGTTCAGGACTCTTAATCCGATCTCGTTCAGTTGGTGTTGTTTGATCCAGCGGCATTGAAACAGGGCCACCATTATACCCCTTCCATAGTCAAGTTCTCATATCTCTTCAATGATGCCAAAGTATTGGATCTTTCACCCCACTCCATCGAGAGCTTCTATTCGAACGTCGCTGTTTTGGTTCACATATTTACTATCCTTTGCGTGGGTATAGTATGTGTACCCATTGATGTCATAAGCTTTCCAAGATGTCACTTGTCTCAATGGCCCCTCCACCAACCTACTGATGGTAATAGAGTCTATGGTTTGTTCAGGCGGTATGTTTTGGTCCTTCAACCATGTAGTTAGTCGTTCATTGTGCTGTTTCATGACCCAATCATTTGAATGACTATTTCTCTCTACCATAATGATAGCAAAGTGTTTATCAATGTATGGTTGCATCAGTTATGTACTCTGCAAGACACTGTAATGCGCCCGACTCACTTCTTTGTAATCATGGTCGATGAACACTTTTCTACCACTGGTGCCCTTCCCAGCCAGCCTACCCTTGTGACGAGAATTGGGTTTACCAATCCCTTTCTGTACTTTTAGGTACTCTTGACAGCACTCGACGACTTCTTTAGTACTGTAACCCTCTATCATGGAGCCCTCTGGGTATGCTTGATTATGCACATATCGGCTTAGAACCAACATGAACCGCTCATAGGACCACATTTCATGCAAGTAGCAAGGGCCCAACACCTGTATCTGATGAACCATGTGAATCATGAGATGTGGCATTATATCAAAAAAAGCAGGAGGTAAACACATCTCTAGTTGGTTTTGTGTCTCCACCACAAATTCATGTAGGTCACTCAGCTCTTTCTTGCCAATCGTCTTCTGTGAGATCTTCGAAAAGAAGTAGCACATGTGGGTGATGGCCATTTTCAAGAACTCTTGCTTTATAGCCCTGATTGGAATAGGTAGAAACACTGTCAGCATCACATAACAATCATGAGTCTTGTAGTGTGTTATTGATAACTCATTCATCGACACTAGTTTCTTCACATTCGCTAAAAACCCAGTTGGGACTTTGACCCCCCTCAGGAAAGTGCATATAGCTCTCTTCTCTTCTGGTGTTAGGTTGAAGTACGTCGCGGGCAGAGTGTATTTTCCATTAACCTCAGGTACTGGGTGATGCTGTGGCATCACGTTTAGCTGCACCATCTCTTTCCATGATTTCAGACCATCCTTTGACTTGCCTATGTCCATCAAGGTAGCATTAAGACTCTCAAAGACATTCTTTTGCACGTGCATAGCATAAATGGCATGGGAGACCTCCAAGTCTGGCCAATAGGGTAGATACTGAAAGAAGATCGATTGTTTCTTGAAAGGTACGCCTTCAACAGGAGGTGTGCTTCTATCTCTGTTCATCCCATCCGGATTCTTCTTTCCATAGACGACGCATATGTTTTCACCATTCTGTACACGTGTTCTCCGTTATGATGTCTCTCTGGAGGGGGTTCAATCTCTAGGGTGTTGTCATAAAATTTAAAGAATAATTTGCTGTAGTACTTGTGACTTATCTTTAAGAAGCGTCGGTTCCTTAGGTAAACTATCTTCTTGGATGCATCTAGGAACACCCATGTAGTACCATCCAAGCAAACTAAGCATCCTGTCTTCCCTTTGATCTGTCCAGACAAAGCAAACAACGTGGGGTAATCATTGGTAGTAACAAATATTTTTGCTCTACATATGAAGTCCTCCTTTCGGAATGCATCATACATCGGCTCCCTATGCCTCCATAGCCTCTCCATTTCTTGCATCAAAGGCTCGAGGAACACGTCTATATCCTGTTTAGGGCCAAAAATAAGAATAGTGAGGAGAAGGTACTTTCTCTTCTAACACAATCACGTTGAGATGTTGTACATGGTCAAGATCACTGGCTAAGTGCTGTGGTCGTTCATCCTCTCATTGAAGGGCTTCATTTCATCGGTGCTCAAGCCAAACCATACATTTCTTGGGTCCTCACTGAATTCTTTGTGATTCTCATCGATCCTTTGCCACTGACTACAATCAGCCGGGTGTGCAATCTTATCATCATCCACCTTGCGCTCATCATCCCACCATGTCATGAGTGCAGCTTCTTTAGGGTTTAGGAAGATATGTCTCAAACGGTCGGTCACTGGCAGGTACCACATTACCAAGGCATGAATTCTTCTCTACTTTGCATCATTGCCTAATGAAGTGTCCTCTGGGGGCTGAGATTCTTGTACCACCTTTTTCATACCCTTCTTATTCCTCTTTTTCCCCGTGGAGGCTTCGTCCCCACTATAAAGGTCATTGTTCTTATACCGGCTGGCCCCACACCAGGGATATTTATCTAGTGACTTGAATGTTTCGTCACGAAAAAGGATACAGTGGTTGGGGCATGCATGGATTTTTTCAACCCCTATTATCAATGGACTTATGACCTTCTTCGCTTGGTATGTGTTGGCAGAAACTGAGTTTGGTTGTGGCAGCACCCATGACAGGAGACACAATAGATCATTAAAACTGTAGTCTGACCAGTCGTACTTAGCCTTCAGGATGAGTAGCTCAAGCACAAAATGTAGCAATGTCCAATGTGTCGGACAACCCTTTTTAACACCATACACAGTCTCATTCGATGCTTTTGTCACCCTTTCCAAATTTTCTAGACCTTTCGGGCTCTTTAGTAAAATCTCTGGTCCAAGGACCCGAATCATTTCCTCTAAATCATCAAAATCATCTTCATCACCAACACGTGCTCCCTCATCATTATTGGCACCACCTTTGTCGTTACCATCCCAACCACCAGCATCACCACCTTGTTCATTGTCAAACTCAGGATCCATTTGTACATCAAGCTCTTCTGAGTATTGGAACAGGTATTATAGGGTTTTGGCGTCGTCTTCTTCATCATCGTCGTCATTATCAACAACCGTTGTTTCATCATGATGAATCCACACTGTGTAGTCCTCAACAAATCCTCGTACAATTAAATGTTCTCTGATGATACTCACATCTGTCTATACCATAAGGTTCTTGCAATCTTTACAGGGACAAATAATTATATCCTTATTCTCTGTCAACGTCGCTGCATGCTTCTCTGCGGCTTCAATAAATTTGTCCACCTCTTCACGGAAATCTGCCTTGAACCTTAACGAACCATACATACAAGACTTCATGTACTCCATCTTTTAAAACACAACAATCGAAGAAAATACATTAAAGGACTACTGATTCAGATATATATGTAAATGAATCAAATGAATAATTAATTACTTAATAATAATTCTATATACTTCAGATATATATAAATATAAATATAAAATAAAATTACATGAAGCATATCAAACACACACCATGGTAGAGGGTAATTAATTAATGACCTATTTATCAATAAATAATTAAAAATATGTATTTATTAATTAAAATAAATAATTTCAAAGACAACAATTTGCAAAAATTAATATTTTACCCACTACCTTTCATGCAAACCCTATTCCAATTTTATGAAACAAAAATTTATAAAATTAAAATTAAAAAACAAACAAACCCTAGATCTAGATCTAAATCTACATGTACATGAAACATACATGAAACTAGGGTGTAATCTCAACTAAAATTAAGGAAGATAGACTAATAAATGAAGTAATCTCATTTATCTAACTAATTTACACTAATAGCTTCAAAACTAGTCTAATTTGCTTCATACAAAGCTCAAACATCATAGAAGAGAGAAAAAAGTAAAACTTTAATTACGATCACTAACCAACCATTAAAACTTTAAATAAATGTTTAGAATAGCATTTTCTTACCTTGTACAATCTCTCCACCAAAGTATTTGAGATCAAGACCTCCCTCCTTAGTAGAGCAAATTTTTGGGAGGAGCCCAAGGTCTCCCAACCTTTTTTGCTCGGGTTGGAGAGAGCAGCGGACATTTGTAGGGGCGGCAGGACACAGCAGGGGCAGCTGGTCATTTGTAGGGGCGGCTCGTATGATCAGCCGTCCCTACTGTGATATTTGTAGGGGCGGCTGCTGTGCTAGAGCCCAAACACGCTACTGTAGGGGCTGCTCCAATACTAACTGTTACTAAAAAAAAATTCGTTAGTACAGACTGTTTTTTACGTAGTGCATGCACACCACGACGCCGCGTTGGCCGTGGTGGTGCTTGTGCCCCCTGCCTTTTCTCTTCAACGTCACGAGGTCGTACCAGTACACCACGCCGCCGCTCATTGCATCTGAACCTGAAGGTAAATTAATGCGCCTGATGAGCTTCAATCAATAAATCAAACTGACAAAATAACAATAATGGGTACGGCGTGATATATCCATATATTATCATACATATATGTTGTCTCGGTCTATAAACACTGTATATCTCTATGGTTCTACCGGAGTTCGAATCCAAACATGTTACTACTACATAATATTTGCACAAAAATATTTAGAAAGAAGGTTCCTGTAAAATAGACTTCTATAAGCTTGAAGAAAAAAAGAGATAGAAGTTAGAGTTTGCTTCCTTTGTAAACGGACTGAGAAGAGTAAAATGCATTCTGGGTACTTAAACTATTGGGGTATTACCATCTAGGTACTCGAACTGAAAAAGCTACCACCTGGGTACTTAAACTATGGGGGCATTACCATCTGGGTACTCTAACTAAAAAACCTTCCACTTGGGTACTTAAACTATTAAGCCATTACCATCTGGGTACCGTCGTCGCCGCTGCAGAGTGACCAGGAGCGCGGGAAAATGAATTTTGATTCTTTTTCTTTTTCTTAAAATGGATGAATAGTGCTGGAATTTGTTATTTTTGTAAAAAAATAATTAGAGCTCCAAACATTCTAAAAATTTTTGTGTAGCCTCTATATGATGTACTCTACCTAGGAAAAATATGAAACTTGGAAAATGAATAGTTTTTGTATGTTTAAAAATTACCTCTTTTAATTAATAAATGAACTTCCATAAATTTTATAATTAAAATAAATAAATGTCAAAAAGAGGCGGCCTAACTGTGTGCGAGCGAGCAGGCGAGCACAGGTAGGCCGCCTCTTTTTGGACATTTATTTATTTTAATTATAAAATTTATGGAAGTTTATTTATTAATTAAAAGAGGTAATTTTTAAACATACAAAAACTATTCATTTTCCAAGTTTCATATTTTTCCTAGGTAGAGTACATCATATAGAGGCTACACAAAATTTTTTAGAATGTTTGGAGCTCTAATTATTTTTTTACAAAAATAACAAATTCCAGCACTATTCATCCATTTTAAGAAAAAGAAAAAGAATCAAAATTCATTTTCCCGCGCTCCTGGTCACTCTGCAGCGGCGGCGACGGTACCCAGATGGTAATGGCCTAATAGTTTAAGTACCCAAGTGGGAGGTTTTTTAGTTCGAGTACCCAGATAGTAATGTCCCCATAGTTTAAGTACCCAGGTGGTAGCTTTTTCAGTTCGAGTACCCAGATGGTAAAGCCCCCATAGTTTAAGTACCCAGATGGTAGCTTTTTCAGTTCGAGTACCTAGATGGTAATGCCCTAATAGTTTAAGTACCCAGGGTGCATTTTACTCGATTGAGAATATAAAATAAGAAACACATGGATGTGATATTTTGCCTTTCTTTTGACAGATAACTAAATAAAGAACGCGGAGCAAAATAAAGTACGTAACTCTTATCATTTTCTATTTGATTATTAAGAGTTCTATTTAGAGTACCCAGGTTCAAGGAATCTGTTTAGATTAGGATTCCTACTCCGTAGTAGACGTGAGCTATTTTAACTCTTATGAGCACGGGTTATATATATAAGTCCGAACAAAAAATACTCTTCATTGTCCGGTAGTTAGATGGAGACGGACCAAAAAAATAGATGGACGAAAAAATGAGTTGAAATTTTACCTCTTTATTATTAGGTATAGATATAGATATAGATAATGTTATTGGATAATTTCCTATATAACAAAATAGATCCAATGGTCATACCGATTAACGTGAGAATTTCTAGCATTTATTGTTTCTAGCGCATCTGGAGAAAATTAAGGTGAAGTCTTCGTTAAAAGATACCATACCGACATACGAAATGTACACCCCCTGTTAAAAGACACCTTTAAAAAGTTATGTTTTATTTTATGCTTCTGTATTTTAACTATTGCTAATCAGAGACTCCTTTAGAAAATATCTAATTATCTGAAGATACAATAGCCATTGTACCCAAACAATTCCCGTATCTCGCACTAGTACGGCAAACGATGTGCCACCTGACTCAGCGCAGGCTGCACGGCCGCTACCGTCACCTCGAATCCAACTGCAAATCATGAGACCCCGTCTGGTAGAGCTCTGACTTTGGCATCTCTTTGAACTAGCTTCTCTGATGAAGCAGAAACTATTTTGAGATAGAAGAAATCATATTTCTGCAGCTTTGGCTCCTCTATATAAAAATGGCTCCAGCTTCACCAGACTCCTTGCAAAGATATTCTAAATTGCCATTCGGCAAGGCTCCTTGCAATGAGTTTTTAGATGGCCGCTCTGGCTCCTCTATATAAAAATGGCTCAGCTTCGCCAGACTCCTTGCAAAGATATTCTAAATTGCCATTCGGCAAGGCTCCTTGCAAGGATGGCCCTTCGGCAGAGCTCCTTGCAAGGAGCTTTTAGATGGCCGTTGAAAGCTCTAGTTTGGTTTTGGTGAATTGATGAAACCCTAAATGCTAACCTAGTTTATCAAGTGATCATGAGATAGGTAGCACACTCCAAGTGGTGAAGCAAATGAAGATCATAGCATGATAAAGATGATGGCATGGTGATGATCAAGTGCTTCGACTTGGAAAGAAGAAAGAGAAAAACAAAAAGCTCAAGGCAAAGGTATAATTTGTAAGAGCTATTTTGTTTTAGTGATCAAGACACTTAGAGAGTGTGATCACATTTAGGATTGATAGCCGTACTATTAAGAGGGGTGAAACTCGTATCGAAATGCGGTTATCAAAGTGCCACTAGATGCTCTAACTCATTGCATATGCATTTAGAATCTAGTGGAGTGCTAACACCCTTGATAATATTTGTGTAAATATGCTACCACATGTGCACAAGGTGTTTGTAGGGTAGAGATGGGTTTGGGTCCCTCTCTCCCTCCCGCCGAGCTTGCTCGGCGGGATTCGGCGCTTTCGGGAAAATGAAATGTCTATTTTCTATTGCGCCGGATGCAAAATTCTTGGTGGTTGGCACACTTGAGCAAGGGTGAAGAAGTAAGAGTTGAAATGGAGTTGATTGAAATGATGTCTTTGGCGTCGGTCTCATCGACCGGACGCTGGAGTCACTCAAATGACCGGACGCTGAAAAGGCTGCGTCGGTCGGCCGAGCCGACGGCACAAAGGCTAGGGTTGAGCACCGAACGCCGGGCTACGTCCGGTCAAGGTGGACGGACGCGTCCGGCCGAAAAAACATGCCTCGGGAGCTTATCGAAACGACCGACGACGGGGCTTCAGGGGCTTCGGGTCCGGTTTTTTACAGAAGCGTCCCCGGTCACTTCAGCGGCCGCTTGAAATCGATTTAACAACATTTGAAGCGGGGACACGTGGCGTGAATCACGTGACCGAACGCCGAGGGCCAGCGTCCGGCCGATCGGACCGGAGCGTCCGGTCACCCCGCCGTTGCCCAAAGTGAAGGGGTACAACGGCTCTATTTCATTGGGGCTCTATTTATAGCCCCATGGCCGGCCTCAAGGGAGCTCTCTTGCACATTTTCATTGACATAGCAACCTTGTGAGCCTAGCCAAAGCCCTCCCACTCATCTACATCATTGATTCATCATCATAGTGAGATTGGGAGTGAATCCAAGTGCATTGCTTGAGTGATTGCATCTAGAGGCACTTGGTGATTGTGTTTCATCATGGATTTCGCTTGTTACTCTTGGTGGTTGCCGCCACCTAGACAGCTTTTGGAGCAAAGAAGGATCGTTGAGTGGAGGAGGTGATTGTCTCCGACTTCGATCGTGGTGATTGTGAGGGGTTCTTGACCTTTCCTCGGCGGAGCGCCAAAAGGTACTCTAGTAAATTTCTTGTGGCTTGTGTGATCCTCATCTTGTGTTGGTTGTGCGGCACCCTATTGAGGGTTTGGCGAGTGATGCCAATCAACAGCGTGAACCTCCAAGTGAGTGAATCGCCATACACGAGGACTAGCTTGCCGGCAAGCAAGTGAACCTCGGTAAAAATCATTGTGTTCATCATTGATTCCGAGGTGATTGGTCATCATTGTTATTCATCTTCGTGATTGATTGGTTCATTCATCTACACGGCGGTATAACCCTCTTGATCACTCTCTTTACTTTACCGCAAACTAGTTGACAAGCTCTTTAGTGTAGCTAGTTGTGAGAGCTTGCATGCTTGGTTGGTGTGGCTCTTTAGTTAGCCTTTGAGAGCACACTAACATAGGGTAGTGTCATTGCTCTTGTGTGAATTGACACTATCTAAACTAGAATTGTGGTAGGTGGCTTGCATTTTTGAGTAGGCTAGCGCAACACTCGCTTCGCCTCATAATTGTCTAACCATTTGGTTAAGTGTTGTTGTAGAAAATTTTATTAGGCTATTCACCCCCCCTCTAGCCATTAGGACCTTTCAGCCGTTCGGTAGGGCTCCTTGCAAGGAGCCATGAGACTGGAGCCCAAAGTCCTGCCAAAGGGGGCCAACCGAAGTACAAGATGATACTAAGGAGTCACCACCACAATACTCTAGTTGGGTGAGATGACACGAAGACGAATGACCACACACTATCTACTGCAAGTTCTTTGTAACCACATCCCCTCAGGTATATAATAGAGAACAGGGAGGCTCTTCCAAGCAACTGGGAGAGCACAATCGAAGACAAAACACACTGATCAAACACACAACTCATGGAACAAACATTCAAGTCACACTGAGCACTCGGGACATAGTAATACAGACTTCACCCGACCACTAGACGTAGGGCACCCAGTGGCGGAGCCAAGGGGGGCTGGCAGGGGCCATGCCCCCCCTAATATTTCACAACAACAAAAATTAGTAGTATGACTTAATATTTTTTATTTATATTAAGAGGGAGATTATATAAAATTCTTATCATATATACCTATTAATATCTTCTAGATAATATAATCATACAAAACACAACTAGATAATAAAATTATCGAAATGAAAAAAACCGAGTCGGTACTCAAGATTTACAAAGTCACCCTAGACGTCTTGCTGTTAACGGGCATGTCACTTACCACTGAAAAAATAGCGCCTTAGATCCTAGATACATATAAGACATTGTGAGCACCCGTTCAAGTCAATGAATTAATTCCGACAGTCATCACAAAGAACCTAACGAGTTGAATTGCACTTAGTTTTTACATGTTGCTCTTTTGGCCGGCCAAGTATAATTCCTGGCTCCGCCACTGAGGGCACCCGGCTGTGCAACCCAAGACAAAACACACTGATCAAATACACAACTCATGTAACAAACATTCAAGTCACTGAGCACTCGGGACATAGTAATACAGACGTCACCCGACCACTAGACGTAGGGCACCCGGCTTGAACTATATAAACTTTTGTGACCCTTGTGCTAACTCTCATCGGAACCCCACACATGACACCAAATTAACTAGGCAACAGTACGAAACATCAGGTGGGAACCACCAAGCACTGTGGCAGCGGCCATCACCGACGCCAGGACCACAAAGTCAAGAGGGTGCCAAACTTAAAGGTGAAGTTGGTTGTGAGCTCTGTGGTGAGGAGCCACACGGCACCGCAGGGTCCGTGCGGTGATCGGAGGGATCAAGTTCCGCCATCGGGGTGGCACCGGCGACGACGGTGGGGAGTGGGGGTTTCTCGGGTCACGGACCTGCTTTTAGTTTAGTCAGTCTTATTGGACTTGTTTGGCCGGGCTCCCGGCAGCTCCGGCTCCGGCTGACACCCTGCGATGAACACTGTAGCATCACTGTAGTAGCGGAGCTGTTTTTCTCTCCCCACCTTTTTCCTCTCACTGTAGTGCGGTTACTGTTCACGGCGCCAGTGAAGCTCGTGTTTCTGGCTCCGGTTCTGACACGCTACAGTGTGTGAACAGTGTAGGAGCCGAAGCCTCTTGGAGCCGTACCAAACAGGTTCAAAAGACGTGTGATGTCGATTCCAAGCCTGCCCAGACAAGCTCGCCCCAGCCCCGCCGCACCCAGCCATGGTGGCTCCCTGCCGCGCCGCCCGTCCGGCATTCTTGTCTTTTGTACCTAATTTTTTTGTATAATTGTATATAAATCCAAATTTATAACCAAACAAGTTCATTAGAGCTCAGATCCACAGTGAAATTGCTCCATGGTGGAGCTAATGCTCTGGAGTTGCTTTTGCGGAGTTAGAGCTCTATCAAATAGGCTCTTAACAACTCTGTGCAGCCGTGTAATGTAGGAAAAAAATGGTAACTTTCACAAGAAAAAGCCATATAAGCATGTCTTTGGGATTTTAGATCTATTAAATTCAAACGTTTTCTTTGAGATTTGTGGGGGTAAAAATGCAATGATGATCATGTAATAGTATGGTGATTTGGATTTCAAATTTGATGTTGGCACGTAAAGTGAAGCAAAATGAGGGCTTACCAGGAACTCAAAAATCTCAAAACGTAGGAACATGAAAAACACAGATCAATACAACATAGGAAAAACACATGAATTCAAAGAGAAAGAAACACAAAGGAAAGTTTCCATGTGGTCCAACCTCATGCTAGTTTCCCTCCAAAATTTATATGGAACTAGGTTCGTGCCCGTGCGTTGCAACGGAACAGCTAAACTTTTATATAAAAACACACAGATCGCATAATAAGACAACGATACTGTGAAATTAAATACCGATGTTAAAGTGATATTTAATCCAAAAAGCAAAGTTCGTGAAATCAACATATTCACGGAGAGCACGGCGTTGCTACGGGAACACAACAGTATCCAACCACCTTAGAGCAGGTACAATAATTGGCTTATAGCCAAGCAAATGCTGACGTGGAGGAGACAAGGGAGGAGAGAGAAGAGCTTGGCTCTCATGCAAGCACACAGAATGCATATGCAGTAGTGGGTCCATGCACAAGTGAATGTGAGGAGGATTAGAAAAGAGGTGGATCCATCGCATTTTGAGAATGATGTAATCATTGGAGCCTTTCCCCAAGGAGGCCTCAACAACCAGTTTTCTATCGTGCTTCGATCATTAGGTGTTGTTTGTGGCCACTGTCCGAAGGGGCCTATTAAGATGACACGAGCGATCCATTTTTGCATAGCATCAAGACAACTCTATGAACTTGCAAGTAAATAGCAAAAGGTGTTCAGGAAAAAAGTTTTGTTCCACTTAGTTTTTTCAAGCCCAATACCTATGTACGAGCAAATTTTGTGGGCAAAAGACATGAAATGTGGAATTGCTGTGATTCTATTTAGCCAATTATTATCAAACACTAATACAGCTTCTTGAAGAAAAATTAAACAAGGTTATGGCATGCATAATTGGAAAGAATTAAACAAGGTTATGGCATGCATAATTGGAAAGAATGTATCAACGAAGTAACATAAGAAGCTTGCCACTCATGTAACAAAAGGTTGCTTATTTCTAACCATCAATAAATGAAAGGATAACCTACCTGTCATTATTTATCCCAACATCAAACATAATTTAACAGTTATTTATGTCTGCATTACTTGTCGTAGAGCTTACTATAGCAGCAAACGATCATAAATTTACAATATTATTGTTCCAGATACTGCTAGGATTGCAACAAGAAATATGAAACACAGCATGAAGTCGATCAATGGCAGTGAAAAAAGATTAATTTTATGGAATTACATCCTTATATGAATGAATTCTGTTGGGAGTTTCCAAGCACCAAGCAATGTTGAAGTAGAATACCTCCCTTGGACTACAGAAACCATGTCAGGTTTCAAAAAACAAAAAGCCATCAGAATCAGCACAAGAAACCCACATTTATGAAAATGCACATAGATTCCATGTTACATCTAAGAGTCAGCCCTCTCTGTTCTACTCTTTGATATTCATTACCTTCAGAAAACAACTTAGATTAAGAACCAGGGACGGCATAAGCGAAGCACTTTCGCAAAGATGGAAAGGCCATAAGCTAATATGACTTACTGACCTCATAACTAACTAATACTAATTACAGTAATCAAGGAGTGAGTTATGTTTGACTTGATAATTGTCTTGCCAGTAATCAACAGAAAATAATTACCTAATTGATTGCAATATCAAGAAACAAAAGCCAGTTAAACAAAAACCTGTTGTTCAGGTGGCAAGGGCACCAAATATTGTGGGCTTATGCATTTGACAGTCCACTCCATCCAGGCACCTATTAAGAAGATACACACGGTATTATGAAGAATGAAACGTATGCTCCACAGCTCAGAGGGGAATATTAATAAACTGCTAAAAAGGCAATCGACATGTAAAATCCCTCAAAAGAAATTTTCTTGCCATCTGAACATCACCATTTCAGATGCGAATTTGAGAAATGAAATTAAAGAAAGCCAGCTAATGCTCTCTTACTGTTCCAATCACACAAGCCAGCTAGCTCGCTTACTGTTCCAATCATAAAGCCCAACCAGGTAACGACGACCCTTGTGTGAGAATGCTGGTACAGAGCATGTTGTGTGGGTTGCATCTTGCATGGCAGGATGAGGACTGAATTAGCGATCATTAGGCAGTGCAAAAAGCTCAAAATTGCAACAAAAATGGATGGACTAATAAAACCAAATGAACTCACCGTAGATTACCCAAACAACACGACATATGTTCTTGTTCAAACAAATGAGTTCACTCTGAACTATCCAAAATGCACTAAATCGCACTGCCATATTGCAGAGATAGAAAAAGGAAAAGGAGCACATTTAGCTTCCAGTTGAGTAGTTGAGCATGCTTTAATAAAAATGTAATTATAAACATTATGGTCTCGATATCAGATCATGCAAAGGGAGACTATTCTAATATCATAAACATCCTCAGAAAATTGTCAACAACTATCAGGATGGTTTATTAGTATGTCCCCATAAAAAACAAAACACGGAACCCAGCTATGGCAATGCAAATATTATGTAAGAAAAATACAGATCATTTTTGTTATTTATTTATTTTCCTCTAAAACTCGAAGCAATACCTGATCCAATTCATAACCTCGCTTGCTCCTCCAGCTGGTCTCATCATTGATTTTTTCTTGTTTTGTACGAGAAACACAAATAGCTACTCTGCCTCTACTCTGCTTCTCGGCAGAGGATAATAGGTCGAATCTGAACAAAACCCGCAGTTGAACGGATTAGAAACTGCATGGCCTCTTGTCAACTCTGTATCGAAAAATGCAATGTCTTGTCTCAGCCTCTCGGGACTGCATTAAGGTATAAAGAACGGATTCATGTTGACTGCCTTTCTCCTGCCATCATCCAACATGACACCTCTGGGACAAGTCAAAATTGAGCCTTTTAATTCAACTGCATAGAAACAGATTCTAATAAAGATAGTTGAAGGATCTTGCAGCAAATTCCTTTGAAGCATAACGATATTTAAATGTCCTAAAGTTCAGTTTCGTTGATATCTACAAAAGGAATGTTATCTCTGCAATTTTGTCACTCTGTTAACTTCACTATTCAAAAGCGCACATCAAACCTCGATACTGGAGCTTTACTCAGCATATGCTTGTACCATGGTCTCCTGGCAAGCGCTCGTTAGTGAATAACGTTCGGCCATCATCAACTGGTTGTTGGTCTCCAGTTTTCTGCTTGCAGCAACTACATACTAGAAATGAGGTGTTGAAGTTTTAATTTCGGAGTTCCACATCTGAGTAATAGTCATGTCTTACTTTATTCTCTTTGTAAATTTTAGTGGCGGCATCACAAATATAACTCTGCACATTCCACTCATGCAGAACAGCAAGCACTGAGTAATAGTAATAAATTAAGACTAGAATCAGAAGGGAAGATAAAGTTTTAATAAACATGATTCATTCTGCATCCAATATAATTTGATTTCTATATTAGGAGCATGGAGAAGAGAGATTCTTCACATGTAAGGATTCAGCCGCCACCTGAGACCCTAGAAGCCTAGAAAGCAACAGCGCAAACGGATCTCGAGTCTAAGAAAAAGGCTCACCTCCAACCATCGCCGCGCTTTCCTGCACTCCCGTGGCGGCGGATGCGCCTGGCACAGCGCCGCGGCAATCCTCCTCACAGACGCGGCAGCCTCATCTGGATCCGGCGCCTCCAACTCATCGCCAACCCGCAACGTCCCCTCGCATCGCTGCAACGCACGGGGACGGGCAGACAACGAGGTCGGCGCCACCGTCAATGGAGGCTGGCACGGGAAGAAGAAGGGTGGGGCGCCGGCAAGGGCGGAGCGGCGGCGCCGTGGCTACCAGCGACAGTGGCGCTGACTCGCGGGGTGGGGGTGGGGGGCGGCGGCCGTAAAACCCTAGCCGCGTCGGGGTAGGGTGGCCATGGAGTGTGATGGCGTGGGCTGAGCGCGGTGAATTTTGTAGGGGCGCGGAATCGCAGGAGGCAGAACGATGGGAAGGTTGTGTCCACTTTTTAATCTTTTCAATCGAAAGATGATGACTACTAAATATGTCCGTGCGATACAACAGGAGGTATAACTTGTTACACAGTTTATCTAGATGATTTGCAGGTCAAAAATTTATCCAACAAACATGTGGTGCTTAGTGCTCTAACTCGTATATATGAGCATGAGACACTTTGACATTTATCCAATGATTATATGTGTATTTCAATAACATATGGAGTCGCCACTGATGTCGGTCGCCTCCACTGCCTATGGTTATCTAACTTCGCTCACCGCAGCTCCTGCGATGCCACCATGCTCCCACGGCATGCTGCGTTGCAGCTACTCTTCTCCAACGTGCTCTGCCATGGGGGCTAGGGCTTCGATGGTTGGCCAACTTGGTAGTGGAAATTTTTATTTCATAGCAAACATGCTTGTACATTGCAACGGAAAACAAGCTACCAAACATTCACATGAGGACGAAAATGTTACATATCTATTTATATTTTACTTTTTCTATAAACTTTTAAAATTATAATTTATTTTATATATGGTGACCATAACATCCATAATATAAGTTTATGTTGGTAATAACATGAAAATACATCGGGTCTGCCGCGCAAGGGTCCTCCTGTGCCACCATGCCAGGCCGCCCTCGCCGGAAGCGCGTGACCGAGGCTCACCCTAGCCACAAGAGGGGGAGTGTGCGTTGAGAAACAGAAGCCGGATATATATTTTGGCGTCGAGTAGAAGTGAAAGCAACAAAAACCACAAGAAGATGCTCTAGATAGAAGCGGATTCAAGCAATACCAGCCATAGGATCAAAGATCGGACGGTCAAAAACAATCGGGGTGACGTGGAGCCTCCCAATGGCCAGGAGCCCCTGCGGTTCTCTTGATCTTAAATACCTTGTAAGTAAGTCTATATCAAATTAAAATACAACAAAAGATAATTTTCTTTCTCCTGTTATAAAGCACATAAATATTTACTTCTAAATATATCATAACTTTAATCTTCATACTATCGATGTGCTGAAAGAGTTAAACATCGAATTATATGGCGTCATTCGAGGATTCATGAAAATCTATAATTCTGAATTTTGATTAAAGTCGGCAAAGAATTAGTTGTCGCCCTATCAAAGGATTGGTCTTTCCATTCTTGATTTTTCATATTGTAGTCCATGTCAAGAATTGCACTCGCATATGCGCATAGTTTAGACACACATTTCTGATTAAGGTCGGCAAAGAATTGGATTGGTCTTTCCATTCTTGATTTTTCATATTGTAGTCCATGTCAAGAATTGCACTTGCATATGCGCATAGTTTAGACACACATTTTTGATTAAGGTCGGCAAAGAATTAGTTGTCGCCCTATTAAAGGATTGGTCTTTCCGTTCTTGATTTTCCATATTGTAGTCCATGTCAAGAATTGCACTGGTGTATGCGTATAATTTAGACACACATTTGTTTCAATTAGATTCAAACCACTCAATATTTCAATTCATGGTTTAAATAGTTGGGCCATTAGTTAATGTAGGTCCAACAAAAATAAATTTTGTTCCTAATTTGAACTATATCAATAATTTAATAGGGAAGTATTTGTTAATATTATATTTGTTATTTATTTTTGACGTTTATAAAAGAAAGAAGGACATACTTTGGGAAAAGGAAAAACAAAAAAAAGGGACAAGAACAACGGACGGACGGACACGGGAAAACCTCACGATGTGTAAATAAAAAATAAACGAAGCTAAAAAACCAAAAAAGGAAAATACGGACAGGAAGGTAGTAGTCCGGAGCGGGAAAATAATACGAAACTAAACAACACCGAGACAAAAAAAAAGGGAAAAGAACAGGATGTAGTAGTAGTTCGGGACAAAAATAAAAAAGGACTAACCATGGATTGAAAAAGAACAAAAAAAATGACAAACCATACAACTTATACTTTTATACCTTTTTCTATTCTATTAGAATTACTATTTAGGTTACTCAAAGGATTGGACAAATGTATTTATACTAGGATTAGGATTCGCAGTTATCAGGTTTGTAACAGAACCGATCAATTTATAAGAACACAAGTACAAAAGCAATCACCGGAATGATCAAACCGTCATACTTAAACCCATATAAACCCGGTAGTCTGCTGAAACCACGGAAGGATTTCAAACCAACTCGCATACAACCAAGATCGCACAAGATTCAACATAACAAGTCACATGTTACATCCATTTCACAAGTAGTTCACAAGTATCTCGCGTACATCGGAGTTCACATAGTTATTACAACACGAGTTCACAACTAGTGGAAGCAAAGTAGTTGGAAACCTTCACACACACTTAGTTCAAATACAAGCCAGTTGCATAGTCATATCCAGCAAAAGCATCATGATAAGATAACATAGGAGATCATGCCTATGATCTAGTCTTCATCACCAGCAGGGTGGAGACAATACTTGCAGTAACCATTATAAAGCACGTCATCTGTAACAAGAGAGAATAAACCCTGAGTACGAGAATGTACTTAGCTAAACTTATCCGTCGTAAACCAAAAATAAATGACGTCAAGGAGTATGCAAGGCTTTATCGGTGGATCTCGATTGACAACCATTTTGCATAAAAGCTTTAGGGCCTGTTCGCTTAGAGAAATTCTGGAGGAATTTGGATGATTTGGAGGAATGCTGGAGGAATTTGTGAGAGGAAAACACTGTTCTAGATAAAAAAAGAAGCGGATCAAACCGGGTTTAAGGGCACGCGAACGGGGCCTTAATGATACAAGAGCATAATTTAAAATTTTAGTTAAGCAGCCAGTTTCCAATATTAAACCTGTCATCTAGATTAGCACCTGTACTTGTCGGCGCAAAAACGTGTCAATGCGTCGGGCACATAGCAAGCCGGAAGGATCTGCTTAGGATGAGCTCGGAGATCCGCTTAGCTTCAACACAGGGTTAACCGATCCTACGAATTCCTCCTGAGGCGTGCCAGTCAATTTGACCTGTAATTGACAAGGAGAGAAAGTTTATCAGTAATTTAAGGTGGAACATGCTGGTTTTTGCCCAGACAGTTCCAAGTGTGCCGCTTCGGGAGCCGCCAGACGGGAGAATAGACTAAATAGCCGAGATGCACAGAAATCGGCTGTTTCATACTATAAAGCTTGTGGGTAGCAATTGATTTTATGTTGACAGGTACAGTACACACAAACGTAAGTGAGATCATTAGCTAGGTGGATATTATCAGTGTGAATCATTGAGCCGATGAATCTTAACGAGAAAGGGCATAGCATGCGAACAAATCAACTGTCTAGTACGAATGGATCTACAAACGCTCTAAATCTAATCTGTTACCATTAATAGTGAGGTTCGACCGGATCGATGGCAGCTATGATAATTATAACAAACTAAAATCTTAGAATCCATAAAATTATCTATACATCGACAGGCTTTCCGAAAGACATGCTATATGTGTGAAAGCTCGAGGAAATCGGCTGAAAAAGCCGATTTAGGTAAAAATGGACTACAACGTGTGAACAATCGACTATTTAACATGGACAAACCTATGGACTCATCAGACTTAACCTGCTATCTCTAATAGTGGGGTTCGATCAGATCGATGGCAGCCGTGATAAAGACAACAAATCAAACCTTTAAAGCAAACAGATCTATCAATATTTAATAGAATCATGAAGACACACTATAGGCGTTAAAGCATAGGCGATCGGCTATTTAGCCGATGCAGGCATAACAAACAGCTAAGGTCATGCCTAATCAAGAACAAATCTACCCACTAACATCCTCCAATCTAAAGTGCTATCAGTGGGGATCGACCAGATCGTTGCAGCCATAATAGCGAATCATAGCCCATATTTAACTAGCCAGCAAACCTCTTCAAGACCACACGTGATCTAAGCGTGTGCTATGCACGATCAAGATCAAGATAGAACAGCCGATAAGACGTAGCCCGTCGCTCATTGTAAGGAACATTGTATTGTAACAAAGCAAACGGCAGACTAAAAAGATGTGAGGCCAATCTAGATCGATCTCGACCAGGCAGGTTGATGTTGCTAAAAACTAATGATCAATAAGAACATCAGCAAGATCAGTAACTTAATGAATCCATCCGAAGGACGCCACCCTTAGGTAGAGCCGATAACTTGACCTTAATCTAATTCGAGGAGTGGAGGTCAAACTTAACCGATGTAGCCGTACTTGAACTAGATAAGAGTCGATAACTAGCTTATACTAGAGTTCGCAGTGGAGGTCGAACTTAACCGATGTAGTCGTACAAACAGAAGTATAAGCCATGACGGTACTTACAGATAAGCCAGAGGTCGTCCGGACCGATGCAACCCTGCTTGTTGAAGAACTCGCCGAGATCTACTCTACTCCTACTCTTAAGGGTTGACACGGAGCCAAAAAAGTAACTTGTATTGATTGATTGGATGATATTTTACAATGGCCGGGGTCCAATATATATACCCGGAGACTAAGCATTAATCCTACTTAAATACGACTCATTACAATCTTTGGTATAAAGAAAATATTTATACCTTAAGATAACTTGGATCTTAATCTTTCTCTTTTTGTAGAGTCCAACATATACCTCCTGACGCCAACTATAGCTCATTGTCGTTATCTGCTGACATCATTCGAAGAGAGCCGATTCCAGTGCTGCATCTTAATCGGCTGATATCGATTCTTATGCAATCGATTCCTTGATTGACACACTCTTGGAGGCTTCAAGTTCCCGCATTCTTCTTCCCAAATTTTGGTGTAAACAGTACTAAAGCAAGCACTTGATTAGAATCCAAACATTAGTAACCATATCCGGTGTAACGTTATAACATCATCATCATCATTATAACCATCAAGTTCAATTAGGTGCTTCTACGTTGCCACTGCTCAGTCAAGTTCTCACTATCCGGAAGAGACGGTGACTCGAATCGATTCCTACCCAGGTGGGGAATTATTCCTAACACACACCCAAGCAACCTGATCAGGGTCGCCTCTGGTCACCTTTGGTACAGCTCAGGAACTAAATTCGCGGGCCTGAGCAGCGCCGCACTCTCAGGGAGTCTGCTCTGCCAGGATGTCAATCTACCCTTGGACTTACGCCAATGGCTCCCCGCACATCCTTACTACTACCAGAGTGCGCACTTTCACTTCCCGGCTTTCGGCCTGAGTTGAGCTACTCGGCTTCGCTGTCGGAATGAGTTATCCGGCCAACTAAGTGATAGGCATGCGTTCAACATTACATGAGGACGTACAGCGAATCGGTCCTTAACCGACACAGATGGGGATAGATCCACTCCCAAGACCTCCATGCCTTGTTGTTTCTCTATCGACATCCTGCCCGGTCTCTATTCATTATTAACACATGGTTATTTTCACGATAGCAAATATAGCCAACCATGACCAGATAGTATCCTATCTTGCAGGTGATAGGAAATCACCTGACTTTACCAGTCTAAGCATGGCAAGCATTGATTCGCTCCTGGACCTAAATAGGATTTAGGGCACATTTACTGGACAAGGAATAGATAGATATGCAACAAGTGTTTACATCCAACTCATATAACTTAATGCATCAAATATATAAAGATACTCAAAGTAACATTTTTAAAATATAGGAGACTTAGAATGCTCCGGGGCTTGCCTTTTAGAAAAGAGGAAGGTTGGTGATCCGGGCACTCAAGCAGTTCTTCTTCATTGACTCCTCCTTCTAGGGGCTGCACCTCCTGCTCCTGGACTTGCTGCTGCTCCTCTGGAAGTTCTTGCTCGAATTCCAGAAGAGTGACTCCTTCTGGAACACCTATTGCATGCATATGCACAATATAAGAGTCATGAATGCAAAAGAGATGGAAGGTGATGATGAAATGTAGAGCCATGTATAGATGGACACATGAATGACATGATGATACTAGATTAATATTTACTTTACTGAGTAGGTGCATATCTCTTCTTGAAAATAAGAACTACACACTCACCAAGCTTTAATAACCTAAGGTAAAGTTGTTCATCTTCAGTAAGAGATCTTGCACCTACAACTAACAACTTATCTTAATCAGCCTAAGCATCTAAATCATCACATTAACTCATAAAGCAATCAAGTCATTCACTGCATTCAACAGATTCAGGGCTGCAGACAGCAACTGCTAGTTTAATTCATAACTAGAGTTGTACTAACCCAAAATACATGAAACAAGACAATCTAGAAAGCTTATGAAGTTAGGTACAATTCATATTTAATCATCTCCACATGATTCCCAAGTTAATATGGTCAAATAGTCACATTTCTCAAATCTGGTCTAGAAATTTCAGAGAACAACTAGTTCTGAAGACCAACTTTGAACAGTCATAACTCACAAATTATTTGGCCAAATACTATGAAAATTTAACCCGAGCTAGATAAGTGAGTTATATACAACTTTGTTATAGATAAGATTCATAGCAAACATCATCTTCACCATGTAATTTGCTTAACTCTAGAATCTATCCAGAAAAGTCACTGTAAGTGAATTTTAGGGAAAATAATATTTCACTACATACAAGAATGGTACTTTGAGAACTACCCATGTTACCAACAGTTAACATACATCAAATGAGTACTAGAAAATATAGTGGCCATTCCTAAATAAATTCTTTTCATTCCTTTATTAATTTATTTAGATAATTAGGTAAAATAATAAACATATAGCAAAAGTGTACAGTAAATTCCACAAAAATTATAGTAGCTTATACACATCCCCGATTGGCTATTGTATGAATTTCATAGTATTTGAACAAGTAGAACATCCTATGCAAAAATGACAAGCTAGCATGGTTAATAATAACATAAATAGGAAATCTTAGTGAAAAGTGTCAAGCAACAGATTTTATATTTTTCTGAGCTTCATAATAACACCAGAACACTGTGTAAAAAGTTTCATGATTATATCTTATATACTTTAACCACAATAAATTCCCTAAGAAGATAGCATTTAATCAAAAGAAATCACTAACTCAACATATAGCACCCAAAAAATCATTAGATTTCTACAACAGCACTTTTAACTCCAGAATAGCCTCCCATAAAATTTTCAGATCGAAAGGAGCTCTATAGCTTGGGTTATGAATTTTCCTTAGAAAAATCATAAATAAAAGAGATAAATAAAAACAATGAAACTTTCCACATGACACTATCATATTATTACACTATCAGGTAGATCTACTCACAAGGATACCAAAATATCCTCATTTACATTTTTCTGATTTTTCTATGAATTGATATGATTTTTCCAAAGTTCAAACCACATTCTTGAAAAGAATTACAATTAAAATCTAACTTAAGCCACTGACACGAGGGACCCAAAGGTCAACGGGCCCACCCGTTTGCCGAACAGAGACACGGGAGGAGGTTTGACCGGCGCTAGCTCACCGACGGTGAGCTTTCTAGCAAAACCAACCCCACCATCGTGATCCTCACATCCACCCATGTTGATAGGTGTAGGAGGTTGAAGCACGGACGCACCGGAGAGGGCTCATCGCCGGCCATGGCGGCACGGCAGCGATGTGCGGAGGTGCGCCGGCCGTTCCTGGCCATGGCTGGGCCAGGCGAGAGCGGCCATGGCCTCATGGTGCTCAGGTGAAACTACCAAGGGTGATCTAAGGTTAGTTGGGGCGCTAGGGAAGAATGGCCGCGTGCATGTCTGTGCGGTGGCGGAAACACACCAGCAGGGCTCGCGCTTCGACGAGGTCAGAGGGGTTGAGGTCCGATGAGTTAGGGTTAGAGCATCTATGAAATGCAGGGAAGATGAGGCGAATGAAAGGAAGAACGGAGACACGGCGGTTAGTTTGGGCCACGGTGAGCTCGGAGTCCGGCGGAGCTCCAGCCATGGCGGCGGTGACGGAAATGGCCAATAGGCCCTCACCTTGGCTCAAACGGAGCTATAAATAGGTCGAGGGCCTAGAGCAGAGCAGGGCGAGTCTATGTGCGCGAGCAATTAAGGAATGGCAGGATGGTGGAGGAGCTACGCGGCGGCAGAGCTCTCGGCGGCAATGGCGAGCTCGGCGCTTCGCTTTTGCGTGGCTCGGACGAAGTGACGAGGAGCGGACGAGGCCAGCAGGTGAAGCAGCTGGCGTGGTGCGTCGATGTGGCCACGATGGCCTGACTGGTGGGGACAATGCTGGCATACGGTCACCACCTAGAGCCAGCAGCCTGACGGTGGTCGGCCATGATGGCCAGGCCAAGATGGCCATCAGGCCACCATCAGTTGACTGACAGCGTATATTCACAACCTCCTAATTCCTAAACCGTGACACTTAGTGATCAACTAATTGCACTACGTGATAGAGCTAAGTGAGTACTCCAACATTGCCAATACCAACTTAGTCTAGATCGCCATGGTTTTCAAACTATAAGGCACCAAAGTCCCCTTCACAAAATCTGAAAATTAATGCAAGACTTAGAATTTTTTTCCAAGTTTCAAATAGCACTGCATTGATTTTTGTGAGCCAATTCCAAGCATGTTAGTAGCTGAATTAGCCTATGACCCAAAAATAAAAGTTGTTACACTAATTGAGTTCTACAACTTTGTTTTAGGGTTCACTTCCATGCAAAGTTTCTAAAGTGACGTTCAACTCCAGTCAAACATGCAACTAGAAATTGATGATTTACACTATAGCTATGACTTAGAGACCAAACTAGCCTTAGTCATGAATACCAGAGTTATTCCATGTGATATTCTAAGCATGTTTAAGGTACTCCAAAGGTCACATAACCATTTCATATCTTAGCCACATGTAAACCCTAACACAAGTATAGCATTTAATGACCACATATGTGATATATAAGCAACATTAGAGATAGAAATTGCAATGCTTATGCTCATGAATGATCAATGATGCTTGTGCTCATGAAATGCCAATGCCAAATGCATGCTTAACACCTAGAGTGTTACCAGGTTACCCTACATAGGGTGTATATAAAACAAGAGGCCGTAGACAAACAAATAAAGAATTTTCACATTCATGGAGTTAGTTAGGGGAGGTGGATTGAAAAAAATGGCTGAAAATTTTGCCTCTTTATTATTAGGTATAGATATAGACTAGGTTCGTGCCCGTGCATTGCTACGGGATAGCTAAACTTTTGTACTAAAAACATAGGGATCGCACGATAAGATAACAATACTGTGAAATTAAATACCGATGTTAAAGTAACATTTAATTCAAAAAGCAAAGTTCATGATATTAACACAGTCGCAGAGAGCGGGGCATCATAGGAGCACAAACTATATTGTATAGACCTTTCCATGATGTGGTTAAGATAACAATTTATATTGGCAGGAAGAAATCTCTGATATCCATTTCTTTCGTGCGCCAATAAATTCACGAATAAGTTCCATCGCATCTACATTGCCCATGCTAACGCTACGAGAGATCAAACAAACAAAAGGCAATACACATCTTGGTATTCAAGCATAGAATGAGATATATTAAGGTGCATATAAAGCGAGAGAGAGAGCGCTATTATATTTAAGTCCCCCCAAAAAAGCATCGAAGTCCCTTCAAATATCATGAAAGCTAGCAGGCCATTGATGTAACCAATTTCATGAACAATCACTAGTCATGACTCATATGGCCAAGATGGGGGACAAACTGGTTGTTGGCTTCAGATATCATGGAATGCATGTTACTCCAATGCTCTGTAGTATTTTTCCAAAAGTAAAACAGTGCTAAATACAGAAGAAAACCAGCAAATAGGTTGAGGTATTCAATTGTAGAATCTGTTTTCTTTTCTCCAAGTCCAGCACCACACCATCCACCACCAGCCTTCATCCTCTCAAAGGTGCCATGTTGGTAGCATCCCCTTCCATAAATTCAAAATTTGAATTTAGCACAATACAAGAATGGAAGTACTATTATAAAAATTGAATCCACAGTATCATGATTTTTTTGAAGACATGGCAAACAATCATGAAGGAACCTAAGCCAGCAAACAAAGGAAATTAACGCATGTGATGAGGGGTTTTCACAGACACGGATTGTCTAAACGCGTCTGTGATGATGAACTGAAAAATTAAAAAAAATATCAATGCCAAGTCGCACATGATACTATACAATTTATTTCATCATCATCATACAGACAAAATGCCATGAATATACTTTAGTAAATAATGTCTAATACAGGCAATGCAAAGATCAAAACTTCATGCATGTGTTTATGTACTATCCTAACAAGTGTGAATTCAGAGAGAACAAGGCACAAATTGGTGAAGGGCTCCAGTGGCTCCATGGGCTTCTTTCTAAGTTCACTTGCTTCCTGCAGGGCACATATTAACCTCAAGAACACGGCATATATTTAACCCAATGATTACTTAACTTGTTTACCGTCAACAACCTCACAGCCTCACATTATACTTGATGGGACAACTACTTAACAAGGTTTTCAAAGGAGACTTCCATAAACATTATGATGAAAATCAAAGCATACTACAAGATAATACTACAACATCTAGTTCTGCTATTTGCTTTGAATTTTTAAGTTATGTGCATGCCAGGGAGCTAGGAGCTGCATAAACCGTGGCTAAAATTGAAATGCACACTTTATACAGAGAAAGAAATAATTGACATTTGACCAATAGATTTAAGTACTTCCATGGAGTGTCTAGGCAAACAAATTATCACAATATGGCTAAAAGAATATATGTATCATACTTCTGTTAGAAGCAGAACAGGCTCACTGTTGTTAGCAGTCCCAACATCAACCACGATGGCTGTAAACTCAGTGCCACCTTCAAGGAAAACCACTGTGATAACCTTATCATCAATTCCCTGTCAACCAGTAGGGGATTTCAGGTCTCAAAATTACTACTGTATTTAACCTGAATGATTCTAGAAATACAGTAGAAAGAATTTGCACCTCAAAAATAATTTGGATTAAAAATAAGGGGAGAAGAAACAAAATAAATTGTGCACAAAGTATATTATAGTTTCACTTAGTAGTTCATCCATTGCCCCTATTATCATAAATATTAGTTCCCAAGTCCCAGTATCAAACAAGTCATTGCATACAAAGAATTAGGAGGGCTGAGATGAAATGCAGACCTGCAGTAGAAGTTAGCAAGAAGGGATATGTAGGCAGTTTCTTTCAGGTGAGATCCCATCATTTTGAAAGCCAGTAAATAATCAAAAAGATGGTGCATGCCGCGATCACTACTGAAAGAATTATAGTGTCCTTTGATTTCTTCCACTTAATGGCGCCTACAAGGATGGATAGGCATAATTATATGGATGTAGTAATACAGTGGCTTTAGGGAGTCCATTGGGAAAGTAATATTACACAGCAGCGAGTAATACAATTGCATCATAGCATAACAAAAAATTAGATCTGCAATGTGCAAAGGGATCAAAATATTACCAAGAAGACCCTTGATTATCGGGAACTTTTCACCCAACTGCTTGACTTTTCCTTGAATATCTACAAACAAGGCTGTCTGATTGGAAAGGACCACCAGAAACCACAGAAAACTCCAGGGAGAGATCCTGCTTCCAGCGAAGATCATAGGCCAGAATTAGCTCGGAGGCCACATCACCATAGAAGCTCTCCCTTGAATCTCTGCCACTTTCTCCTACAAAATTAGTTGATACTCTATCTTGCATAAGATAGTCCAACTCTGCGCCATGGTGGCCACTTTGTGCAAGAGTATCTCCATAATCTTCCACCCAAGCTGGGAGAGCCACGTTCACCCAAGCCACGCTTCCGGCCTTTCTAGTGCATGTCACAAAAGACAATGATGAAACATGCATGATAGATAACGTATAGAATTTGTTAGGAAGAATGACTCACACCCATCCATTGAGTCTAGGGTTCCAGTATATACAAGTATGGGCCAAAATGGGCCATATGGCCTACATGGGCCAAAAGAGAGAACACAGAAAAGCACATATATCTGTACATATTAACACCCCCCCTCAAACTAAAGGTGGCTGAGAATAATCTAAGTCAGACACATTTAGTTTGAGTATATGAAATTGATGTTGAGCTTGACTTTGGGCCTTGGTGAAGAAATCTGCAAGCTGAAGTTCAGAAGCTGTGTACTGAAAATCAATAGTAGATTGTTGGCAATGGGAGCGTACAAAGCAGGCATCAACACCAATGTGCTTAGTGAGCTCATGCTTGACAGGATTGTTGGCAATTTGAATAGCACTAGTGTTGTCACAGCGGAGAATAGTTGGATTAGCACAAGTAACCCCAAAATCAGCAAACAGCCAACAGAGCCAAATAATTTCTGCTGTTGTTGTAGCAAGAGCTCTTAGTTTAGCTTCTACACTAGACCATGAAACCGCAGATTGTCGCTTAGACTTCCATGCAATTGGCGAGCCACCAAGAAAGATGCAATATCCAGTAATGGAAAGACGCTCAACATGATCACTGGCCCAAGTAGCATCAGAATAAGCATGAAGCATCGGCTGACTAGATGTAGCATAAAAGAGTTGTCACGAAATTGTCCCCCTCAAATAGCGCAGAACACAAAGCAAATGAGCATAGTGAACTATAGTGGGTGCCTTGACAAATTGACTGAGAGTGTGAACTGCATAGGCAATGTCTGGTCTAGTAGCAGTGAGATAGGCAAGACTACCAACAAGATGGCGGTACTGTGTCGGATCCTCAAGAGGAAGAAAATCCATGGGCTTCAGGTGAAGATTAAGCTCCATAGGGGTGGCAGCAGTCCGAGTGTTGGTGAGACCAGAACGAGCAATAAGTTCTTGAGTATACTTTGATTGAGAGAGATAATAGCCATCAATAGTGGAGGCAATCTCAATGCCTAGAAAATAGCTTAAGGATCCCAAATCAAACATCATGAATTGTTCATAGAGGCACTCTTTAACAAAGGTAATGTAGTCTGAATCATCTCCAGTGATCAACATATCATCAACATAAAGCAGTATTAAAGTGCGACCATGTGAAGAAGTGTGAATAAACAGAGCTGGATCATGGTCATTGGGAGTGAAACCTGCAGCAGTAATAACCGAACTGAACCGCTAAAACCAAGCTTGGGGTGCTTGCTTGAGGCCATAAAGAGCACGCTGGAGATGGCAAACATAGCCAGGTGGAACCTCAACCCCTGGCGGTGGGTGCATATAAACTTCCTCTTTTAGATCACCATGCAGAAAAGCATTCTTAATATCCATTTGAGAGATAGTCCAAGAACGAATGGCAACAACAACAATTAGAGTACAAACTGTGGTCATGTGAACAACAGGAGCAAAAGTCTCCTCATAATCACGACCATAGGATTGTTGGAAACCCCAAGCAACTAGACGAGCTTTATACCAATCAATAGAGCCATCAACTTTGGTTTTAACCTTGTACACCCACTTGCATGTGATGGGGACAACATCAGGAGGCAATGGCACAACCTCCCAAGTACCAGTATGTTGTAAAGCATGCAGTTCAGCTCACATGGCATCTTGCCAAATAGGGAGGTTGACAGCTTCCTAATAAGAAGAAGGCTCACAAACAACACTAGCAGTAGAAAAATTGTTGGCATTTCTTAGCGCAATCACCAAGTGTGGAGGTTTTAAGTCCATCTCTGGCAACGGCGCCAGAAATGCTTGTTGGTATTTATTAACTTGTCACTTGTTTTAGTAGCCACCTAATGTATGTCTACATCTCTTAACATTACTTTACCAGGTTGTCATCCCTAGTGATGATGCCAAAGATGCTTGTTGGTACTACTTAGCATTACTACTAGAATAATATAAGTAGCTCTTTATTATTTTATGTGACTAGAAAGAATATATATATATATGAAAAGGGATCTGCAAGCGCACAGATAATATACCATTGTAGCACTTCACCCGGGAGTATTCTAGGTATTGTTATTTATATTTTTACCACAGGAAAGGCCTGGTAAGTACATGTATTGATAACTTATGCTTTGATGGAGAAGTAAACCAAAACCAATATTCTACTCATAACAGGGGTAAGTCAAGAGGTAAATGTATATATGAATAGTGCATAATAACAAATCATTGATCACTCAGAGTACTCCTTTCTATGGCATTAGCATGGTTAAGTAGAATATTAGAGGAATAATTCCTAAGTCATTCTTAATTACAAGTCAAAGCATACATTGATTAGTGCAATTACACCTAGTAGTCATGGCTGAGATCAACTTCATATCTACACATAAGGGATATTACTAAGTAAGATTAAGAACATAGCTTGTCTTCCTTCATAACTAGATCCTACTTGTATACCTATATTCAGGGAGTGGACTACAAAGGACTCAACGGGAGTGTCACATCCATGATCTACCACATGACCTGGAATATAGGGTGTATCCACAGGTATACAACGTATAAGCACCACACTTACACAATGTTGACCACTCACCCATGGTACCTTAGAGTGAGCGCTATACGAACTTATGCATAAATATAAGGATAATCTAGCTATACTAAGTATATAATCAAAGTAGATTATGAACATGATAACTAGGAACATAAACGATATGAATAATGTTGTCATAACAATTGTAGCAAACATATAAAAGTAATAAGAGATACAAAGAGAGGGGGTACAAAGATTATACCAAACCACACTCTTGACACGATCAAGAATCCAAGTGAAACCTGCTTGCCTCCCTCTAGACCTAGCCTAACATCAATGCTTTCACTCGTCAAACGTACACATGCGTTCAAACAAGAATTCTCCTCTGGATTAGAATGAATCGATCTGACTTTCAACTTACCCATATTACCTTCAACCATATGGCTTCTTAGCTTTCACTTGGGTCTGGAGCAATTGAAAGACAGAACGATCAAGCCAAGCACTATGTCTCAAGTTCTTTGCTCAACCATTATTCCAGAGTTTTTATAGGGTTTTTAAAATAAAACTCAGAGCTTCCTTTGTATGACACTCTCAAGTCTCTCAATTTATGTGGTATTTGTGGATCCTTACCAAGGCAATAGTGATGTTTTGCCTTTCTCTTCCTACAACTAAGGCTTATGTGGAGCTCATAGGAGTGAAAAAAGCATGAAAGAGCATACTTGTAACACATATATTGTAAAGTCAAACCTCGAATCCAAACAGAGTTGATGATAATCAAAGTAGATGATGAACATGATAACTAGGAACATAAACAATGTGAATAATGTTATCATAACAATTGTAGCAAACTTATAAAAGTAATGAGAGATACAAAAGAGAGAAGCTATAAAGATTATACCAAACCACGCTCTTGACACGATCAGGAATCCAAGCGAAACCTACTTGCCTCCCTCTAGACCTAGCCTAACTAGCTATGCCCTAGAATATGGTGGAGCTCTGAGAATGATTAGGGTTTCTGTCTTCTCAATTGACTTCAATGCCTCCAGGGATGATAGGGGCTGGTATATATAGGCTGGAGCGTCAATCCTGTGCCCTCGGATCAAACCGACTTGAATAAACGGTGTAGATGCAATCTAGGAGGTGGTGGAGAATCGACATAGCAACGGGGGGCTGATAGGTGTGCCCCAGGGGCTGACCGGCCCCACTTCATGGCGCCTCGCTCTCCGCTTCGGTGTAGTGTCCTCTCGAGTCTTCTAGAACCTTCTGTGATTGTTTTTGCTATGGATAAATGCGATTAATTCTGACATCTAGGTCCACCTTGATGGTTTTCTGAATAAACCCTGTAGAAAATTCAAATTCACCAAAACTTATAGAATTTGTTAGTTTAAAGCCCTAAACCTTCGTTGGTGATTATATTTATGCCCTTATAAATGTTATATTGATGGTTTATAATGGTTGTTAACTACCATCAACAAACTCCCCCAAGATTAACCTTTGCTAGTCCCTTAGTAAAGCTAAACTCAGTAAATGGATCAGGAGTTGCATCGATGCTTTCACTCCTCAAAAGTACACATGCGTTCAAACAAGAATTCTCCTCTGGATTAGAATGAATCGATCTGACTTTCAACTTACCCATATTACCTTCAACCATAGGGCTTCTTAGCTTTCACTTGGGTCTGGAGCAATTGAAAGACAGAACGATCAAGTCAAGCACTATGTCTCAAGTTCTTTGCTCAACCATTATTCTAGAGTTTTTATAGGTTTTTTAAAATAAAACTCAGAGCTTCCTTTGTATGACACTCTCAAGTCTCTCAATTTATGTCGTATTTGTGGATCCTTACCAAGGCAATAGTGATGTTTTGCCTTTCTCTTCCTACAACTAAGGCTTATGTGGAGCTCATAGGAGTAAAAAAGCATGAAAGAGCATACTTGTAACACATATATTGTAAAGTCAAACCTCGGATTCAAAGAGAGTTGAGTCATACAATCAAATCAAGTTGTGCATGTGTATGAATATATGGTGGATATATATGGTTCTAACCTAATTCTACTATGCTCCTTGAAAATATCTCTCTTTTGAAACATAGAAACATTTGCTAGAGAACAGGGGCTATCTTATTTATCTCTTTTTTTCAGGCGGGCATGTGAGTACCCATTGTTTTGAATATCTCGGACACTTGTCCATTTTTTCTCATCTCTTTTTTTCTTTATTTTTTCTATGAATAACTTTTGCATAGCCCCATGCTTCTTTTCTGCAACAAACTTTTGAGAGATAGCAACAAAAACTTGAAGCATTTATTTGGTGGATATCCTATCAAGAATATTTTTGTGTTCACTCCCAGTGTAGGAGTGAAGCATTTTTGGGTGGATCTAGATGGAAGGCATGTTTATGCGCCTACCCCCAGTGTAGGAGTAGTGCATATTTGGGTGGTGTGTACATGATCTTAATTTTAAGAGCATGACAAACCTCTCATAATGGTCAACAAAGCTTGACTAAACTCAATGCAAAACAAGCAGCATATATGTGAAAGTTTTCCTATTTTAAATAACATATATGGCTCTGGTGGGAATTCAAACTTTGTCATACAGGAACTCATCTTGTAGCATTTTTTTGTTTTTCAAAAAGAAAAATCTCGAGAACATTTGTATCACTTGGAACAAGATAAACAGCAGCTCAGACCTTCTCATATCATATCCATCAATTACCTAGACTTAGATCAAGCATATGTTATCCATGAATTTCAAGTTCAGAGTAAATTCTTATATCGAAACAGTCTTATCCAAAACTTGGGAGAATTCAAGGCTGAAAACTAGGTACTTGAAAAGAATTACGATAGAGCAACTATTCATCATTTCCATTGCAAAATATTATCCTCAGAGTCCATTTATTTAGCTCTTAAAAACAGAAAACTAGACACATACTTTTTATTTCATTTTTTTCAGATCACACCTTACTAATATATATATATATATATAAAACAAAGATAAATTTTTATTTTGTTTTTAGTTATGCATCTTATTTTTAGCATGAAGCAAACTCACTTAGTAGTAAAACCAAAGGGAAATAAATACTTAGCTAGATACATGGGGGATGCTCCTCCCCCAAGCTGGATGTTGGCATGATCGAATGCTGAAGTTGAGTGATCCTTTTCAGAGCAGATTTGCCAGCGGATGTCCTTCTCGTCTCGAAATGGAGTGAGATGAAAAATGACCGGGCAAACTTGCTCTTGATCTTCTCATCCTGTAAAATACCAACAAGAATACCAAAACTCATGGAACGGATTAAGATAAAGGGTTAGCAGTCAGCCGTCCAGAGATTAGTTATTTTTGAGGTTTAGAAATATTACTGTTTTGATAGATTTTTAACAGGATGTTTATTTAATCCCCCTTTTTATGTATATACAGAAAATGAAATATAACTAAATGTATGCATAGTATTTTTATTTTTTTTATATATGCACCACAGTGAATGTTCCCTTGGGCTTTTACACACCATGAAAATTACTCATATGGGGCTTTAGGCTTTTATGTTGCAATTTTTATTTTCTTTTACTAATGCAATGCTAATGCAGAAGAGTAAATATGCTAAAAATGAAAATAAATCATGTAATGTGGAAAAGTAAATATGGATAACTACCGATGTTACCTCCCGGTAAAGGTTCAAATTTTTAAGTCCTCCGGACAGGACTTGACTGGAGATAGTCCTTTATTCTCTAGGTGCATCTATCGGTATGGGGATGGAGACCTTGATGGTTGCACCTCTAGTGATAGTGACTCGTATGTTGCCACCTTTTCCTTACACACCTGCTTGGTCTGTGGACTTGATTTTGGTGGAGTAGGTTCGTCTTTCATAGGTTCTTCATCTTCCTCTCATTCATTCTTGGGGAGTTGATTCCTTTGGCACTGGGATGATCGACGTCCCCTCTTGGAACAGGTTTTCTTTGGTTGTTCATAAGTTGTATAACTATTAAAGTAACATCGTACCTTTTCTCTAGGGAATTGGAAGTGGACTTGTCTAGATCCGACATTGGTAGTGTTAAGGAACAGTCTTTCAAGGATGATGATCGTATCATCTTCTTCTTCACCTATGTCTAGAACCATAAAGTTGGCAGGGGCATAGTGATCATGTATTCTTAGCATGACATCTTTTGCTATTCCCTACTGAAATAGGATTGATTGGTCCACCGTCTACAATTGCATATATGTAGGGAACAAAGGTTCGTCACCAAATAAATATTCATACGTTACCTTGGACATTATGTTGACACCTGACCCAATGTCACAGAAGGTCTTGTGGAAGATTCTTTGTCCGATGGTACACTCGATAGTTGGTACACCAGGATCATTCTTCTTAGCAAGGAATGGTGAAGCGAGGAGGTAGTCATACTCTGATCTGAGTGTGTTGATCATGTTAACTGATTCCTCTGGTGACTGCCTGACCTTGTTCTTCCTTCTTCTCTGGTTATTTTTCTTCTTGGTCATTGTTGTCTCTTCGGGCAGGTACGACATTTGTGGATGTCCAGGAGATTACAAGATACAATTCTTGAAAGAAAACTTCTCCTTTTTATCCTTGATTGTGAAACAGATCTTAGCACTATCCGCGTAGATGATGGCTTTTGTAGTGCTTAGGAAAGGTCGGCCCAAGATACTGGGTGCCCTTACATCTCCACCTGTTTACAAAACCACAAAATCTACGGGAACATATGATTGTCCCACTCGAATAATGGCATCTTCAAGAACTCCCTTGGGGTAGCAGAGTGACTGATCTGCAAGTTGCAAATGCATATTTGTGTACAACAGAGTATCTCCATTAATTTTATCATAAATTACCTTAGGCATGATGTTGACACTTGCTCTGAAGTCATAGATTGCTTCTTGGAAAATGTGAGGTCCAATGACGATGGGAATGGCAGGTCTTCCTGGATCGCTCTTCTTTTTAGGCAAGGTATAATCTATCCACCTTTCTGTCAATGGTTGTATATAGTAATATGCTACATTGTGAATATCGATAAGATTTATAGTTTCTAGATCTTCTGGTTATCCTGGAATCTTACCTTTATCGGTCAAAGGAACAGCGGCTGCCAGTTGAGTTATTTGCGATTCTATCATTTTATTAAAGCTATGCTCGTTTTTAATGGCAGAGGAGAGGTTATCCATTCTATTATTTATGTTTTCTAATATTCTATCAATGGAAGCTAATTTTCTAGATAATCCCTCCATTATTTAGCTTCACTAGAAATTAACTCTCTCAAGGGTGGTGGATTGAAATTATTGAAATTATTACCTTGAGAATTACCTTTGTAGTTCGGCCTCTATTGCTGATTCCATCCTTGATTTTGTTGAGGACGAAAGTAGTTGTTGTTGACGAAGTTCACATCATCATGAATTTTAGGGCAGCTGTTTCTAGAATTCCTAGTGTTTCCACACTTTTCACATGTCATGCGAGAATCATGAATGTGCATAACTTCTTGCTTCTCATTGGCTCGGTCTTCAAGCTTCTTCATGAGTAGGTCTATGTTGGCAGACAGCATGTCTACTTCCTTGAGTTTATGCATACCTCCGCTTCTCTTGCGGGTCTGAACTCGTTCTTCATTTCAGCCTTGGTTGGAGGCCATCTTCTACATCTCTTAACAAGTGTGGAGGCCATCTTCTACATCTCTTAACAAGTGTGGAGGCCATCTTCATGAGTATGTCTATTTCAGCCTTGAGTTCATGGCAGCTGGGAGTGTGAGTGACAGGAATGCACCTCCTGCAGCAGCATCCATAGTCTCACGGGCACTGTTGGTGAACCCATGGTAGAAAGTCTGCATGAGTAGCCAATTCTCCATCCCATGATGAGGACATTTTGATATGTAATCTTAGAAGTGTTCCCATGCCTCAGGGATAGATTTGTCATGTTGTTGCTGAAAACTTAAGATTCTCCCACGCAGAGCATTGGTCTTGTATGTGGGAAAGAACTTGGCTAGGAAGGCAGTGGAGCAGTTATCCCATGTAGTGTTTCTATCTTTGTTGGCGTAGAACCATTGCTTCGCCTTCCCCAAGAGTGAGAATGGGAAGAATCGAAGTAGTATGGCGTCTCTGGTCACTCCTTTGATGGTGAAAGTGCTGCAAATTTCTAGAAAGTGTTGGAGATGAGCACTCGCATCTTCATGTGCCTTCCTAGAAAACTAGCTTACTTGCACCATGTTAATGAGAGCTGGCTTGAGCTCAAAACCATTATCTCTGAGATTGATTGCTGGTCCAGTACGGATGTTGGCTGTAGTTGGAGGAGAGAATTCACGGAGAGTCTTGTCAGCCATAGCTTCAAATTCAGGTGTTAAGCTTCGCCTTATTTGGTTGTCTTCCGACTCTAAAGCTAAAACTACATTGAGTTTAGCCTTAGTTCTCTTAAGTAATGCTTCTGGATCATCAACGTAATTTGTCGAAAGGTCAAAACCGGTCATACATTACCCTGCATAAGATATAAAAGTAGACAAAACAAGGGTAAGCCTGTTTGAGCAGAGGTTAATGGTTATCTCGATCACATCAATAAGTATAAGTTTATCAATACTTCCTTTTTGCCTAGCTACCTTCCCCGACAACGGCGCCAAAAATGCTTGTTGGCATTTTTTAACGCAATCACCAAGTGTGGAGGTTTTAAGTCTATCCCCAGCAACGGCGCTAGAAATGCTTGTTGATATTTATTAAATTGTCACTTGTTTTAGTAGTCACCTAATGTATGTCTACATCTCTTAACACTACTTTACCAGGTTATCATCCCTAGTGATGATGCCAGATATGCTTGTTGGTACTACTTAGCATTATTACTAGAATAATACTAAGTAGCTCTTTATTATTTTATATGACTAGGAAGAATATATATATGAAATGGGATCTACAAGTACACAGATAATATACCATTGTAGCACTTCACCCGTGAGTATTCCACGTATCGTTATTTATATTTTTTACCACAGGGAAGGTCTGGCAAGGACATGTATTGATAACTTATGCTATTGATGGAGAAGTAAACCATAACTATTATTCCACTCACAATAGGGGTAAGTCAAGAGGTAAATGTATATATGAATAATGCATAATAACTAATCATTGATCACTCAGAGTACTCCTTTCTATGGCATTAGCAAGGTTAAGTAGAATATTAGAGTAATAATTCCTAAGTCATTATTAATTACAAGTCAAAGCATACATTGATTAGTGCAATTACACCTAGCAGTCATGGCAGAGATCAACTTCATATCTACAAATAAGGGATATTACTAAGGAAGATTAAGAACAGAGCTTGTCTTCCTTCGTAACTAGATCCTACTTGTATACCCATATTCGGGGAGTGGACTACAAAGGACTCAACGGGAGTGTCACACCCGTGATCTACCACATGACCCAGAATATAGGGTGTATCCGCAGGTAAACAATGTATAAGCACCACGCATACACAATGTCGACCACTCACCCATGGTACCTTAGAGTGAGCGCTATAAGAACTTATTCATAAATATAAGGATAATCTAGCTATACTAAGTATATAATCAAAGTAGACGATGAACATGATAACTAGGAACATAAATGATGTGAATAATGTTGTCAAAACAATTATAGCAAACATATAAAAGTAATGAGAGATACAAAAGAGAGGGGGTACAAAGATTATACCAAACCACGGTCTTGACATGATTAGGAATCCAAGCGAAACCTGCTTGCCTCCCTCTAGACCTAGCCTAACTAGCTATGCCCTAGAATATGGTGGAGCTCTGAGGATGATTAGGGTTTCTATCTTCTCAATTGACTTCAATGCCTCCAGGGTGTGGTAGGGGCTGGTATATATAAGCCAGAGCGTCAATCCTGAGCCCTCGGATCAAACCGACTTGAATAAATGGCGTAGATGCAATCTAGGAGGTGGTGGAGAATCGACATAGCAACGGGGGGCTAACAGGTGTGCCCTAGGGGCTGGCCGGCCCCACCTAGCGGCGTCTCACTCTCCGCTTTGGTGTGGTGTCCTCTCGAGTCTTTTGGAACCTTCTAGGATTGTTTTCGCTGTGGATAAGCGTGATTAATTCTGACATCTAGGTTCACCTTGATGGTTTTCTGGATAAACCCTGCAGAAAATTCAGATTCATCAAAACTCATGGAATTTGTTAGTTTAAACCCCTAGACCTTCATTGGTGATTATATTTATGCCCTTATATATGTTATATTGATGGTTTATAATGGTTGTTAACTTCCATCAACAAAAACCTAGGCGATCAGGTACTTGAATAGAAGAACGATCCCTCAAGTTATAAGGTGGTGCTGAAGGTTGTGTTGTAGCAAGAGAAGTATCAACTATTGGAGGGCTGGAAGGAGGAGAAAGGTTGTGGGAACAATGATGATAATGAAAAGAAAAGGAGTAATGGTTCAAGGTATTGGTTGTGAATGTAGAGCTGACAATAAAGGTAGAGAAGGAAGTGGAGGGGCTATGGGAGCAGGTGGTGGTGGATTGGTTTTAGAAGGCAGGGCTGGATCAGGAGGTGAAACACTTTGAATAGAGGAGTTAGGAGATGGAATAGAAATAGGTGGTAAAAAGAGGAAAGAGAGACTCAACAGATGATGAGGATGATGGTGGTGGTGGTGGAGTGGAAGAGTAAAAATACGGTCTATTTTCAATGAAAGTGACATCTCGAGAAGTGCGAATACGACGAGTTGAAGGATCATAACAACGATAACCCTTATGTTCAAGACTATAACCCAGAAAAACACATTCAACTAACTGAGCTATAAGCTTCGTGCGTTCATGAGGAGGTAGAAGAACATAACATGTGCAGCCAAAGACATGAAGATGAGTATATCTAGGAGAGGATCCATGTAAGACCTCTCTAGGACACTTACCCTGAAGACAAGATGATGGTTGAAGATTAATGAGGTAGATAACAGTAGATATAGCTTCAGCCCAAAAATGAGATGGGCAAAAGAGGAAATAAGAAGCGTTCGTGTAGTTTCAATTAAATGACGATGCTTGCGCTCAGCAACACCATTTTGAGCATGAGCTCCTGTGCAAGAGAGCTGAGGCAAAGTTCCTTCAAAAGAAAGAAACTAATGAAAAGCAGTTGAAAGATACTCCCCCCCGTAATCAGAACAAAATATGCGAATAGGAGAGGAAAACTGAGTATGAACCATTTGAACAAAAGACCGATAAACTGATAGCAGTTGAGAACGATGCTTCATGAAATAAATCCATGTTATCGGGGTTGTAACCCTGGGGTGTCTCAAGGCACTGACTAGTCAGCAGGCCACGCGACCCGCAACACAATGGCAAACAAAGGCCCGAACGACCGAGGCCCAGCGAAAGCCGAGCGAAGCGGGCCAGCAGCCAAGGCCGGGGGTCATCCCCGACCACATTCCACCCGCCTTAGTACACGACACTCGCAAGATGCATGACCTCTCCCCGTCCCGACCCCCGGAAGGGATGTAGGGACGCGAGCGTAGCTAGGCGCACCTGCTCTAACAACAGTAAGCTTGTCGCACTAACCCCACAAGGACCAAGGGGACAACAGTCACCTCGGCCTGGTTAGACTCCATCCCTGTGCCATGCCGCACGACAAGATAACACCACACCACGGTGGCAACGGGTACGATACCCGCCGTCCAAATATGGACCGACGAGACGCTTGTACGATCCCACCCACTAATAGATGGGGATCCATGACAAGGGGCTCGATGAAAACACCATCCAGACCGGCAGAGTGCCCCAACCCCGATGATCGGGGTCGTGGCCCTCGGTCCCACGAAGCGACCAAGCGAACGACGACCCGGGGTGGCTACCTACTTCGAGTACGATGCCCCTAGGAACCAGGAGGCGATGACGAAGGCCATGACCGGACATGCACCAGAAGATGGTGTAGCATGCAAGCGAAGTTAGCTAGGACCTCCCTTAGGCTCACGACCCTTTGGTCGGGAGAACATCCTCTTTGTATAAGCCCTAACCCCGAACTCTATATAAGGGCAGCCAAGGCACCCATCTCAGGACACGATTCACATCCTCTACTATTCTATTCATTCACCATTGTAGTAGGGCTCCTAAAGCTTCTCTTTGGGCAGCCCCTCACCTAGCATAGGTCCTTCCATCTCTTTCACCATTCTTGCACCCCCATTGTAAGAACTTCAGAGCATTCAAGTGAGGTACACGTACTCGATCATTTGTGAGACTAGACGTAGGGCTCTGGCCTAAACCAGTATAAATCCACATGTCTATTGGATGCTGCCATCGTCTTCCTAGAGCAGCATGACAATCATATAAGTTTACTAGTCTGGTTTACAAAACACCGATAGTTGGCGCGCTAGGTAGGGGATAGTCGCGCACTCTCGTTTGTTGAGAAGGAAGTGATGGCTCCTCGCACTATTGGTGAACTCGCTGGTGGAATGGCCTACGACAGCCACATCCACCGCAAAAACTATGAGTTCATCAGCATCAAAGGGCCAGCACCCACGACCGCCTGCGGCTTTGACCCAAACCTCTACCATAGAGATCCAAGACATGTAGCCCGCAGCTGACACACTTTCAGAACTGCCTCTGGTGGTAGCATCCAGGAGTTCACTTACCTAGAGGGGCCAGTACCCTCGCTCACCGCCGACCACGGCCAGGCCTCTCGTTCGGGAAGCCAAAGGTCCATGGCTCGCAACGAACTCGCCCAGGGAATGGCCTCAACCAGCCACATCCTCTTGGGGAACCACGCAGTTAACCGTACCATAGGGTCGGCGCCCGCGTTCGCCCTCAGTTGTGACCAGGGCCTCCGTCTTGGAGGTCTGAATCCCACGGACCACGACGGACACACTTTCAGAACTATCCTCGGGGGCTGCATCCCAAAGTGCACCTATGTAAGGGATCCAGTGCCCTCTATCATCACTGGCCAGAGCCAATACTTCCGCCTAGGAAGCCAGACGACCACAGCTCATGGTGACCTCACCCAAGGAATGGCACGCGGTGGCCGCTTCCTTCTAGGGGACCACGAGATTGCCCAAACTAACGGGTCGATGCTCGTCATCGACTCCTACCCAGACCAGACTCGCTGCATGGCAAAGCTAAATCTCGTAGTAGAATCATGCCTCAGACAGCGTCTCTGTCGTCATCGGAACGCAACCAGCCACACCACATGCCAGTGATGGAACTACCCGCTGCTACGCGGCATCGACACTAGTGATCTGGTGGCTGGCCGGAGCCGCACTATTGCCGTGCGGGGTCAAGCCCAGAACTAGGCCCCAACCCTGCATGACAGACCGGGCGTACGACAAGTCTCTGTGAACTGTGAGCTGTTATCCGGAGGCACGTACACTCCAAGAAATAGATCCTCCGAGCGCACCGCGCGTCATGACGAGCGGATCAAACCGTGTTGTGCTCGAAAACAGCTTTCACTGCGGCAAATCACGCCAACGCTCCATCGAGGGCGGTGGCCACAACCGGAGGAGGGAATGCGACAACCATGGCATCATCACACCGGGGAGAACTAGGCATCAAAGCACACGAGTCTTCTCGGATGAGAACCATAGCAGGATAGACGTGAAGGGATCGTCCCTAGGGGCTCGCGAGCCCATCGAGGACGTTGAGCTGGCAAGACCGAGCTCGAGACAGCTCAAGAGGATGACCTACGCCGACTACGACCACCCCAAGTAACCAAGAAGCGCCCTCGCCAGCCCAAAGTGTGGGAGCAACGACAACTCCACCACAAGTGAGCATTCAGGAGCTCACCTCGACGCGAGCAGCAACGACAGGGCAAACATTCGCCCCTAAACAAACACCAGTGATGTCAGTCCTATCCCTCTCTTCATTATTCAACTGCATTCGCATACACGCGTAGATGTAACCACGGGCTTGATTGGCTAAAACGTAGCACAGAATGGGGCTAAGAGCGTAAAACCCACACGTTTCGTCTCGGAGACACTTTGCCTCCCAGACGTCCTGACCCGCTCCTCACGAGTGGGCAAAGTAGCACGACCCGTGGGGGGAGTTTGCAAAAGTTCCCCCGTCGACGCTCACTCTCATCACCCACAATGCTACAGGGATATAGCTTCACACATAGCCCTAAACCCGCGTCTGCACGCCGCAAATAACTAATCCACTGATCAACAACGCAAGCCTGCTAATGCCAGGCAAAGACAAAAGTCATGTAAAAACGACGTAAGATAATTAAAAATGTTACAACCACACCCGCCGGCGAGGCACACGGGCCAGTGGGCCAGGAACATCTGGCGTCGCTTAGGATCCCTAGCTACATCCGCTAAGACTGCCCTCATCTTCACGGTCGCTGCAGCAACCTCCGTAGCGGCGACTGAATCACCGGTCGAAGCCAGACCCCTGTCGGGTTCTATGGGCCGCGCCATGGTGGCGGTTCCCACCCAGAGGGCCTTCATGGAGGTGAGCCTCTCCCACTTGACGGTGGGGCATCAAAAGCTGCTCCTCTAGCACTGCGATCCATAGAGCCGTGTCAAAACCCAAGAACAAAAACCTAGCGACTGAGAATTAGTAGTAGCAAGAAGCTCACCATACGCTCGCACCCTCATGGTGGTTGCTACCGACCGTGCCTCAGCGACCTCTTCCTCCGCCACTTGGAGGGCCACCTAGAGATAATCCACGCGGGCCTTTAGTTGGGCCACCTCACGGACAGAGCTTGAGTGCAACCGCCCGACAGCAAGGGATAGGGGACAGAGACTCTCTGGCCACAATGCCGGAGTAGGTCAAGGACGGACTATGCCAGAAGGGCCTCCGGTCTCCGACGCCATTGCCGGAGGAACGACCCTAAACACACTTGTGGTTACACAAGCGCAATCAAGCTAAAGTAACAACGCGAAATCACTTACCCCTATTCTCGCAGAGAAGACAAGAGGAGTGATATTGGTCCGTCAACCTCAGGAGACTCCCCACAAAGGCGCACGAGCAGAAAGGAGAAGAAGACAACGCAAGAGATGGGAGAGCAATGCCCGCGCAATGCACTACCCCAGCGGATTTATAGCCGTAAGGATAACCTCGACAATCGAACCAGGCCCATGACCATTACTAACCACTTTGATCATCCCACAGGATAGGGGAGGCGACTAGGTAGAAGGTGGAGCGGCGGCCTCCCGCAAGATAACCCAGACCAGGTAGGTCATGCTCGCTTTCACATTTCATGCCGCTTCGGTTTACACGCCTTCATTTAAAAGGCGCCTCATTGCCTGTGGGCAAATGTTCACGACGCCACAGGATCAAAGGGGTTGCGCATCCCTAAAACATGTACGCGAAAGTGACCCGTCATGAACATGACCCCACGTTGTGCTTAGGAAAACTTCTCTTGGGCCAGCCCTTAGAAGGGCCCGAGGCCACAGAAGGGATAGGGGCAGGGAGGAGATGGAACCCGTGGCTCTAATCGGTGGTGCAGAGCCACACGACCATCTCTCTCTGTGTTTGAGTCATCCGCTTCAAAGCCTCCTGGGTTGACCCCCTCTAGGGGGAGGCATCTTACCCTCTGGCCGCTGTGGAGGTGGTTGGGGACCAATGGGATTGATGGCCGACGATTAATGGGATGTCTCACGTGAGGCACAGTCGAACTCCACGTCGATTGGGGAGGATATCGGGTCCCACTTGAATTACCCATCGACCCCGATGAGGCGCACCGCTTCGACCGTGTGGTTATGCTGGACAAGCATCTCCCCGCGTGGGGCGAAAATTGAAACCTACCTATAACAAGGTAGAACGACCCTTCGGAGCTAGGAAAGGGCAACGTGATGAAGACAGAGCTAGGCCTGAGGATCCCGATAGTCGAGGTAGGACTGTGGTTGGCTCCTGCCTATGACCCGAGACCATGACCCAAAGCAAGGTAACAAAGCCACGCGCACCCCCGGGAACCGGTGACCCTTTTAGAATTGGTCACTGCCGTGGGCGGCTAAAAATCACACAATAGTGTCTTCCTCATGAAGTAACACTAGAACTCGCAGACACTCGGGAGGAGAGGTCCAAGGTCGCTCGACGACCTCGTTGCCCTACACGATGAGAGGCCAATGACTCACCTAAAGCCTGCATCCTCCGGCTCGTAGACACTCAGGAGGAGAGGTCCAAGGCTGCTTGACGACCTCGTCGCCCTACGCAACGAGAGGCCAATGACTCACCCAAAGCCTGCATCCTCTGGCTTGCAGACACTTGGGAGGAGAGGTCCATGGTCGCTCGATGACCTCGTCGCCCTACGCGATGAGAGGCCAATGACTCACCCGAAGCCTGCATCCTCTGGCTCGCAGACACTCAGGAGGAGAGGTCCAAGGTCGCTTGACGACCTCGTCGCCCTACGCGATGAGAGGCCAATGACTCACCTGAAGCCTGCATCCTCCAACTCACAAACACTTGGGAGGAGAGGTCCAAGATTGCTCGACGACCTCATCGCCCTGCGCGACGAGAAGCCAATGACTCACCCGAAGACTACATCCTTTGGCTCGCAGACACTCGGGAGGAGAGGTTCAAGGTCGCTCAACGACCTCATTGCCCTGCGTGATGAGAGGCCAATGACTCACCCAAAGCCTGCATCCTTCGGCTCGCAGACACTCGGGAGGAGAGGTCTAAGGTTGCTCGACGATGTCGTTGCCCTACGCGATGAGAAGCCAATGACTCACCCAAAGTCTATGTCATCCAGCTCATAGACGCTCAGGAGGAAAGGTCCAAGGTCACTTGATGACCTCATCAGCCCGCATAATGAGAGATCAATAACTTACCTGAAGTCCGCATTTCTGGACTTGCGGGTTCAGACCCGGCCGAACGGGTCGAAGACCGACGAGGACAAACCCAAATAATACAACCTCAAAGCGCATGCAGTCAAATCGCATGTAACGGACAAATGCAAGCCTCCCATGGTGCCCCGTGGAAGGGCCCGAAGTTGCCCCGTGACCTCGCTTCTCGACATAGCGGAAAGTCGATAATCCACTCGGAGAACCTTGGTTCAGCACCCACGAGCCCAAATCTGGTCAGACAGCCTGGGGGGCTCACCCTGGCCTCGCAAGACAGCCACGACAACTCGGGAGGGAGGATTCCTTTAGCTTTTATTCATGTCGAATTTGATTACAAAGCAATGTGTGGACGATCCGCACACAAGGAATACAAAAACTGATACCACCACACCCTAGTGGTGGTGTCGCTAAAAGGCCCTCAGGCGATGACACTATATGGGAGGCGAGATGAAGCAAAAAAACAAATTCGCAAGCCCCATAGTGCCACAGCCCCAGGGATCAGAGTGCAGGGAAGAAGAGAATGGCATGACTACCTAGCTCCAACAAGCACCTTGGCGACCACTCCGGCGCTAAGATGGAGCAAAAGGGAGGCCAAAGTGCAGCCATGCCACAAAGGCTGCACTGCCCCCTACACATCAGTCACGCCATCCTCCTCTGCTCGCAAGATCCCTTCTAGCACCAGCCGTTAAAAAGGGCAGTCGTTGTGGGGGGTATGACCCTGTATACCCACGACAGACTACATGGGCTACTCTGCCAGGGGTGGTCCAGCCCACAAGACGAAGACCTACGGTGCACGGTACTGCTCGGCGTGTACCGCAAGACATCAAGGGCGATATCCTGAAGATGCTACGGGATCTGTTAGGATATATTCGATCTCATGATTCTTGTAATCTGTTATTACTTACTAGTTATCTCCTAGATCTAACCGACTTGTAACCCTACCCCCTGGCTATATAAGGCGGGTAGAGGACCCCCTCAAAACACATGCAATATCATACGATAGCCAATATAAACCAATAGACCACAGGAGTAGGGTATTACGTCATGCAGACGGCCGAAACCTGTATAACTCTTGTGTCTCTGTTGTCTTCATGTTCTTGATTACGCGCACCACTGTCGATCAATCTACCTTCGTGGGATACCCCTTGGAGGACTACCGATGATATTATGTCGATAGTCGCCTCCCTCTCATCCCCACGCTCTCTTCATGGGAAGGTGGGAGAAATTTGCAACTACAGCCATGGATGATGCGAATGGAAGAAAAGCCCCAATTTATAGGTCCAAAGGTGGATGAAATGACCAGGGGCCCCCATGCCACATGGCACGCCATGGAGGGCTACAACCAAGGTCAGATGCCCGCGTAAGGGCAAAGAAGTCTGGGCCTCCCAAAAGAGGAGGTATAACAGGGGTCGACGAGACCACATGGCTCTGCCCAAGTCGCGAACCTTGAAACTTGGCACACTGACATGGCAGGGCTCATCGATCGAGAATCACATGGTTAGGACGCCCTAACGAGACGGGGCACAACATCCACCTGTCGTATTGAATACACCAACCCGCAAGGGGTCGAGCAACAAAGCTCGGAAAGGCTACGACTACGAACCCGCGCTCTAGCACACACGCACATCAGCGCTTTCACGATCACTTCGTGGTCATAAAAATGCTTAGGGGCTACTGTCGGGGTTGTAACCCCGGGGTGTCTCAGTAGGCCGCGCGGCCCGTAACACAATGGCTAATAAAGGCCCGAACGATCGAGGCCCAGCGAAAGCCGAGCGAAGCGAGCCAGCAGCCAAGGCCGGGGTCATCCCCGACCTCTTCCACCAGCCTTAGTACACGACACTCGCAAGATGCACGACCTCTCCCTGTCATGACCCCCGGAAGGGATAGGGGGAGGTCGAGCGCAGCTAGGCGCGCCTGCTCTGATAAGAGCAAGGATGCTGCACTAACCCCGCAAGGACCGAGGGGGCAGCAGTCACCTCGGCCCGGTCAGACTCCATCCCTGTGCCATGCCGCACCGACGAGACAACACCGCACCACGGTGGCAATGGGTACGATACCCACCGTCCAAATACGGACCGACTAGACGCTTGTATGATCCCACCCACTATGAGATGGGGATCCACGATAAGGGGCTCGACGAAAAGGCCATCCAGACCGGTAGAGTGCCCCGACCCCGACGATCGGGGTCATGGCCCTCGGCCCCACGAAGCGACCGAGCAAACGACGACCCGGGGCAGCTACCTACTTTGGGTACGACGCCCCTAGGAACCAGGAGATGATGACGAAGGCCACGACCGGACATGCAACAGAAGACAGCGTAGCTTGCAAGCCAAGTTAGCTAGGACCTCCCTCATGCTCTCGACCCTTCGGTCAGGAGAACCTCCTCTTTGTATAAGCCCTGGCCGCGAACTCTATATAGGGCACCCATCTCGGGACACGATTCACATCCTCTACCATTCCATTCATTCACCATTGTAGTAGGGCTCCTAAAGCTTCTCTTCGGGCAACCCTTCGCCTAGCATAGGTCCTTCCATCTCTTACACCATTCTTGCACCCCCCATTGTAAGAACTTCAGAGCATTCAAGCGGGGAACACACACTCGATCATCTCTGAGACTGGACGTAGGGCTCCGGCCTGAACCAGTATAAATCCTCGTGTCTATTAGATGCTACCATCGTTTTTCTAGAGCAGCGCGGTAATCGTATAAGTTTATTAGTCTAGTTTACAAAACACCGACACATGTATAGTGAGAATAATCATCAATGAAAATGACATAATACTTGTGGCCACCTTTGGAAGCAAAAGGAGCAGGTCCCCATCCATCAGAGTGTACAAGAGCAAAAGGTTGAGTAGTTTTCGAATCACTAGAGGAATAAGGGAGTTGAATCTGTTTTCCTAGCTTACAACCAGTACACTCAAAGGAGGGATCAATGGATACATGACCGAGAACACCCTGCTTGACTAAGGTAGACAAGCGTGAACCACACAAATGACCCAAACGATGATGCCATTGGGGAAAAGTAACCGCAACAAAAGCTAATGATGATGCCGTGGAGGAATATGATGGCGATGCAAGGGACGACAAACGAAGATGATCAAGGATGTAGAGGCCGGACGAACCCCTATGGCGACGGCCAGTACCAAGAAGAGCTCGGGTTCGACGATCCTGAATAAAGCAAGAGGTATCATCAAACTCAATAACACAATTCAGATCAGCAAGTTGACCAACAGAAACTAGATTCATGGAAAGTTTAGGCACAAGAGAGACATTAGAGACAGTAAACTGAGAGGTAGCAAGATGACCCTGATGAGTAACTGTGCAAAAGTTACCATCAGTTGTTTGAACACTTCGAGTATCAGTGATAGGATGACAAGAATCCAAATGAGAGGAATTGGAAGTCATGTGAAAAGAAGCTACAGAATCCAACACCCAACAAGTAGTACCTGAATGTGATGTCTTGTGTGCCTCTGGAAACGTTCAGCGGTTCGCCATCGCTCCAACTTTTTTTTTGCCCTCCATGTTATTGCCGTCAGTCTGGCCTCTAACGCCGTCAAACTGCAGGTATGAAAAGTCGAAAATACCCTTAAGTCTAAATATGTCATTAATTTTTTTAGCATCTTAACGACTTTAAATAAAAAAACTCAAAACTAGAAAGTTGTAGATCTCGTCGAGATCTATAATTTTTATATAAAATTTATCTTCATTTAATTCCTCAAAAAATAAGATATAATTTTTCTAAGATATATTAATTATATCAAATCATATTTTTTACGGAATTAAATGAAGATAATTTTTATATAAAAATTATAGATCTCGATGAGATCTACAACTTTCTAGTTTTGAGTTTTTTCATTTGAAGTCGTTAAGATGCTAAAAAAAATTAATGACATATTTAGACTTAAGGGTATTTTCGACTTTTCACACCTGCAGTTTAACGGCGTTAGAGCCCAGATTGACGGCAGTGACATGAAGGGCATAAAAAAGTTGGAGCAGTGGCGTTGAAGACCGATGAACTTTTCTAGAGACACACAGAGCATCACGATCTTTTTTAACGGCGTACAGGGAATTCCCCCTTTGTCCTGCTACAGTGGCTGCGAGGAGTATAGGGAATTCCCCCTTTGTCCTGCCACAGTGGCTGCGAGGAGTATTGGCTGGGCCTGCAACTTGAACAGGCAGGGGAGGAACAGCTAGCACTGAATGCTGAGACAAAGGTGAATTTGCAGCAATAGTCCTGAGACGTGTCTCCTCAGCAATCAAAGCGGACAGTGCCTCAGACAGAGTTGGAAGAGTAGGTCTCCCAAGAAGCTGAACACGGATGGGTTCAAACACAGATCGCAGACCCATCACAAAGCCAAACATAGGCCGTGTTCGGCTGGCTGGCCAGCCCTCACGCGGGCACTGTTCACATAAACAGTGGGTTTCAGATAGAACAGTATTTTTTTCTCATAATAATCCAGCCGGAACAGTATTTTTCTGATCATACTTGTCTCTGGAAGTCCAAGAGATGGCACAATCCTTGCATAAGGAAGAGGGCTTGGGTTTGGGCACCATGGAGGCAAGCTGACTTGATAACTTAGTGAAGATTCTGACGAATTGAATATCGGAGAGCTGAGCTGCTTTGTTGGTAGCGAGCTTTCAAGTGATCCCACAATTCCTTCGCCGTACTGTGATCCTCAAGACATGAGCGAATGCTCAACTCAACATCCATGCCGATAGCAGCCATCACACGGTCATCATCAAGCCGCCAATCATTGACCGCTTTATCATTAGCATCAGTTGAGGCTGCAGGTGGATCCTCAGTGAGATGTGAGGCATAACCACAAGCTTGCAGCAGCATTTTGAGAGAGAAAGCCCATTCTCTATAATTTTGACCATTGAGCTTCACATCCAGGGGAGGCAAGCCAAAAGAAAAGGCCGTAGGCATGGAGGATAACACAGCACCACTAGGAGATGTAGCTGGTGGCGCCATGGTAGAGGCTGGTGGTGGAGATTAGACCGGCACAGCAGATCGGCAAAATCAGCAAAGCAGCATGAACAACAGCAAAGCAACAAAGAGGAGGAGAGCAGATCGGCAGCACGGACAACAGCAGAGCAACAGAGAGGAGGAGCACCACTTGCTGCAGGACGCAAGGAAGGAGAGCCGCACCAGAGAGCCACCTCAATCGACGACGCAGAGGAGTGCGGCCCCTACCCACCAAGGAGGAGCAAGCAGCAGAGGGAGAAAAGGGGCGACTTTGAGGAGGGGCGCGGAAGGAAGGTCGACGCTGCTGGATGAGGTCAGTCGCCGGCATCCATCACTGCAGGGAGGCTGGGAGAACCTAGCTTTGTTACCATGTTAGGAAGAATGACCTCACACCCATCTATTGAGTCTGGGTTTCAGTATATACAAGTATGAGCTAAAATGGGCCATAAGGCCTACATGGGCTAGAAAGAGAGAAGACAGAAAAGCACATATATCAGCCATCCAATTCTAGCTATCAGGCACCATGTAAAACTACCATGCTTACATGCAAAACACAGATATCTGAAATCAGCTACAAGGTCATAGGGCCTTGATATTTACTCAGATGACTAAGATGCTTGTGCGGATCCAGGTATTATAACTTTCAGAGGTCGTCAATGATAATACCCCAAAACGGATCACTTTGCAATGTCTGTGCTACTTTTAAATTTTAATGCAGCATTAACTGAATAGAAAAACAGTGTGATATTTTCAGACGAAGCATAACTGTAAAGAAAGAATTGCAAAGACTGAATTGACGGTTATGAAGCTGACTTTTCGTATTCAAAAGATTGAAGTTCACAAGGACATGTATAGAGTAATCTATCCAAAAGACTGTCAGGGTTTTGAAGCTGACTTTTCGGATTCAAAAAGTGTTCCTAAACCAGCTAACACCTTGCTTAGGACAACCATTGAGACAAGCATGTCGTCGGACAATCAATTGATCTACACATACCTAAAACAGTGGCCACTTCTTCAAATGTCCTACTGAAAAACTTGCTGCCACTTTGTGTTGCCCGATCAATCTCGACACTACAACAGTTGGTAGATCCCCTGTTCAGTTGACAGAACTGCTAATTCAAATTTGGCAAATTGCAAACAATTTGGACTAGTTTTGGATTCTAAGTTTTTGCAAGGCTGCACCAAACAAAATCCTGAACAAACCATACAAAATTATATCTAGATTATATATATGTAAACTGAAATTCACCGAGATAATTAATGACTGCAAAATGTGAAATGACTCATTTACCGCATCTGAAATCTAAAACTACTCTGAAAGGAAACTGCCCCTTCTTCTTCCCGCTCTGAAATCTCAAACTACAGTAACTATGATACTAATTGGATGAGGGAGTCTAATTTCTTGTGCACACATTTTGCAAGGCAAGTTATATACGACAAGGGCATCCCTTTATTGATGGAATTGCTAGAAATCAAAGACTGCAGAAAATCAGATCTGAATACAAATGACTCCAGGGTTCGTGTGCTCGGTTTCACACAGCACGAAGGGAAGAGAAGGGTGGCTTGGTGGGCATACCTGTTGGGTGCTCCTCGCCGACGAAGGGCCTGATGTAGACCTAAGCACCTTGCGTGCGTGCGGCGGCATCTTCTCCTCCTCAATGCTCCGTCCAGGGGAAGGGAATGACAGATGCGGATCGGGCATGGGTGAGGCGGCGGCACAGGTCGGGATGATGGCCTTGCGGCGGTGTCTCGGCCTTGTGGCGGCGGCGTGGCAGAGCGGAACGGGTCACGGCGGCGTCGGCGACATGCGGCGGTGCAGATAGGCGCCCCGGCCCAATTTCCAGCGGCGAGGGCGAGAGCGAAGGGAGATGTACACGTACGTGTGGCGTGGGCGGCTGGGCGCAACTCACGCAGCGCGCGGCGCAGCTCCTTCGCGTACTCGGTGAACGCAGCACGCAGCGTGTCCAACTGACCGCCATCGTCGAACAGTGCCCCCGCGTCCTGATCGGTTTTGACGGCGTCGATGTCGGCGGGACGGAGCTTGAGGGCCTCGCGTTAGGCAGCGAGGGTAGGGCGTCGAGGCCGCGAGTTTCCTTTTCGCACGGGAGGGCAGAGTGTGGAGGCCGCGAGTTTCCTTGTCGTACGGGCGGGCAGAGCGTCGAGGCAGAAAACTTTTTTTCGCACGGGGTGAGGCGAATGTGAGGCTAAGTTTTTGTCGCACCGAAACGGTCTCTCCTCTTGAGTCTTTTTAGATGTGAGAGATGAGAGATATGAATTCATGCATCCCATAGGAATCCAAGGAATCTCATAGGCAGCAATCCTTTGTTCCAAAAGGGCATACATTTTCCTACAGGATTGGAATCCTCTAAAAATTCATATGGTTTTACATTTGTTCTGAAGGAAGCCTAAGCATTAGCACAACAATCTGTGTATCACTAATTCAGACAAGCACTTGATCAAGAAGACACAATTTTGAAGCTGAATTGCCATAGCTTCTTGGCCAACTCAGCATCTGAAGCTTGTGAGCTCGGGCTGGCTATATCACAATTGGTGAAGTACTTTCCACTTATCCCCTTCACTTGAGGATGCATTGCAACATAGCAAGTCGTTGCAGCACCCTTAAAAAGAGTTGAAAAAAGTTGATTAGGATCAGTGCATGTTCCACCAACGTGGCAGCAGTAAAATAAGAGGTGAAAACCTACCTGCTCCACTGTTCTACATATGATTCTTCCAATGGAGTTCAATAGAGCTGCAAGGGTGGGGGAACAGTTACCAATGCCATTTTAATTTGAGCTCTATGTAAATGTTTTTCAGAAGCCAGAAACCCTTTCGTATTCATATGATGAACAAAATTGATTGCAAGACTTGAGACAATACCAGAGACAATAGTCCTGTTCCTAAAAAGGTTAGTCGTGATGACACCAGGGTGAACTGCATTGGCTGAAATATTCACTCCTTCCTCCTGTTCAAGAAGATAACTTCTTCCTTTATTGTCCAGTTCATGTATTGATATGTAACAACAGCCATTCAGTAACAACGATCTGAGATACCTTGAGTATTCGGGACAGTTCATTAGAATGAAGAATATTGGCAAGCTTGGATTGACCGTAAGCAACAAAGTCGTTCAAACTGTGTAAGGTGAAAAACAACAAACATGCTGGTATCATTTATGAGAAGAATAGTATCAATTTTTTCAATAGAGTTCAGATTGATCTCAGAATGGATTACCCAGAAGGATCATGAATTTTGTCAAAACAGATTCCTTCACGATAGGTCATGGAATGTCCGGAAGATGTCAGATTGACAATCCGTCCCTCGAGACAGCTGTCCCTACATGTCTTCTTCATGTTCTCCAATAACAGGTTTGTTAGAAGAAAATGGCCTGCCATATATCAAGTTAAACGCTACTGCATTCTCAGGAATCATCCTCATAGGTCATAATTCAGAGGAGGAAGGGATACTCTTCTACAGACTATACAGGTAAACGAGAGATGCCGCACAATGAAAGAAGTTCGAATTCCAACAGTGTGCCCAACAAATGTCAAAAGCTGCAGCCTGCAGTGCGATAAGAGGACACACCAATGTGATTTGTCGCGAAATGCAGTTCCAGACCGTCGCAGGAACGTGTGCAGTTCCTTGTCATCACTCCAGCGTTGTTGCTGCCGAAAAGAACATCAAGTCAACCGACCAAACACATTACACATCCTGGTACTACAATGATTTCAGGCTGGCTTTTGACAGTTTGTGATAGCACTGGCATGAAGTACAGAAGTAGAAGGACTTGTTCGTGCTTACATGAGAATGTTGAGGGGCAAGTTCAGAGAGCCGAACTCGGAGGCGAATCTCCTTACGGAAGCTATGGAGCTGAGGTCCAGCTCCAGAACGTCAATCCTCGCGCCGGGGATCTTGGCCACGATGGCTTCCCTGGCCTCGAGCCCGGCGGAGACGTTGCGGACGGCCATGACGACGTGCACGCCGCGCAACGCCAGAACACGCGCCGTCTCCAGCCCGATGCCGCTCGACGCACCTGCGCAGGTAGTCTCAGCTCAGCATCGGCATTCCTTGGCCGCAAATGCAATCTCGGAGTCCGACTAGCTAGCCCGAGCCGGCGAACCCCGAGGCTGGCCGGACGGATTAGGTGGCCGCCATTTCTACTCCAGTCAAGCCCATAGTGGCCGTCATTCCCGTTGAATACGCCTTCAAGATCAGAGGTGGGGTGGAAGCTGAATGAACTGGCAGAGAAGCGTGTTTTTAGGTACCTGTGATGATGGCGACCAGACAATGGCCGTCGACGCCGGCGGTGACCTCCTCAGCCGTCGAGGCGCCAGAGAAGCCCGAGGGCCCTTTGCGGTTGAACCACCACATCAGGCAGCAGATCCGGATGGCTCTGTGGCGTGGCTACCTGGGATGCCGGACTAATAATGCCAATATGTAAAATAAAATAGAGGCATAAACAAACAGCAATATCTTATAAAGCTAATCCCCACTACATATTTTATCACAACACGTAAGACATGTACGTCATCTTCCATTAATAATTATGTCATACCGCTAACTTTCAACCTCTTAATATAAACATTTCATGTCATCTCAAGTTCTATCTTAACATGCAAACATCCATATCATATTCCACTAACTATTCACGTCATCTTTCGCTAATAGAGATGCTATGTCACTGACTTTTAACCTCTTAATACAAGTTATCCATATCATCTCTACTTAATTTTATTTTTAATTTTTTATAATCTCCGCATCAACGAGTGGAGTACCTTCTAGTTATAATAAATTTTTAATTAATAAGAACAGGTATTATAACTTGTATGAGTCGACAAGATGAGCTCCACGTAAAAAAAAATGCCACATTAGGAGAGAGATTGTTGAACGGACGCTTACCTTCTCGCCGGCTGAAAGCAAAATACGCTTATTAAAAATCCAAAATACAAGACAAAAAAGCTGCTATGCAGCCAGATGCTAGCTGGGAGTCACTGTTCCGTTCTTATGTGCTGTGCCCCAACCGCAAAATAGTAATTATATTGCTCTTATAATTTGTATTTGATACAACTAATCTTCCAGCCATAAATAAAGAAAACACCTAATCTTCCGAGCTTTTTATGTGTACTGCCCTGAAAAAATAGTTCTTCCTAAAATGAACTTTCATTATTTATATGGCCTTCCGTTCGTTTTTGCCACTCGACGGTGTTAAATTAAGGGTAAAAAGACCGTTTTATCCAGGCGTAAAAAAAAAAAATTACAGAGTTTTGATTGTTTGTTGTATATTTAGAGTAATATTAAGCAAATAAATTCACACATAACAGTAGGGCATATTTGGAGTATGTAATACACATAATAGTACATATTTGAACTAATATTAAGCAAATATAGCACATAACAGTACATTATGTAATCTAAAAATTTTCACACATGCATTGCAATTAACCAAGTCTCACATAAATAAGGTCTCACATAAATTCACCATAGTTTCAGTCACACATAAATAAAGGTCTCACATAAATAAGGTCACACAAGAGTACGAATTCAAACTTACATTGGTCTCACATACAACTAGCAAATTTAATAGGCATATCACAAATTAAAAATTGATCCTTCTTTTGCTTCGCGTGCTCATAGCAGGGCTGCTAGAAAGTACTACCTTGCTTCTTGTACCCATGGATGGGCTATCAAGTGGCACCTTCGAAATATCTACGGTTTTTTTCTTTGAAAGACCTTGCTTCTTCTTGATGGGTGTCCGCTTCCTTTTAACTTGAGCAGGTCGATTTTCGCGTGAAGCATTAGAAAGTGTTTCGGACTGATGTGACCCACTTCTTGACCTACAAATGTTATACATTGACAATGGTTTAGATAAAAGGGAAAAAATTGGATTCATATAACTGCAATTCAGAATTAGAAAACGTACAATTTTGAACGTCCAGAGTTGGAGTTAGTGCGGTTTCCCTTTTTCTTACTTGAAACCTCCAAGCTGTGGCTGTCATGGTAGTCAAATAATGAAGTTTTTAAAGCAAGATGTGATGATATAGAGAGATTTCAGCAATATATAAATTATCTTTTAGAGGCTTCATGTGTACAATCATCACTTTTCCTCTTTTTAGAAGATCTTGTTTTCAAGTTTTGACTACGGTGACAAATTAGTTGGTACTTAGAATCTATCAGAAGTGCGAAATAACCATATGAGCAAGAAAGAAATACCAAACCTTGGAGGAAAAGACATGGATGCCGCTGGTGCATCTTCCTCTAAAGGCACAATGGAACTTTGGGTTGATTTGGTGTTCCTTGCCCTCTTCTTTGGTTCTCCCCTAAAATAAGAATAGAATCAATATAATGTACTTTATAAAGGAAAAACATAAATGGTAGAGAAGAGTAGACAAGTTATTACCTGATTGTTTTCATAGCTTCAATGTCTTCTGGCTTGCCTCTCTTGCAATTATGCCAATGATGTCCATAGTCCATACAAATAGGGCACTGATGCTGTCCTTTTCTCTTTTTCTTGTCACCGGTACCTTTGTGCCTTTCAATTTTAGGCCTACCAGCAACTGGTGTCAACAAAGGTGGGTGCATGAAAAATTCATGGTTAGATTTAGGCCACTAAGACTAGTCTGGCATAGCAGGAATCAGCTGACTGTATGCGACTTTAAATTTCTCCACTGAGTAGTATAAGTCAACATAATTCTCTATTGGTGCATCGCTAAGGGATGTGATAAATGCTAGTGCATGCTTGCAAGGAATCCTAGAAATCTGCCATTGTCTGCAAGAACAAGTCCTCTCTTGTAGGTTAACAATAAACCGAAATCCACTTTCTCCCATTGCAGTAACTTCAGCTACCTCTTCTAAGCATTCTTCAACTTCCAAGTTTACTTCTCTGCTCTGCCCATTCAATTCCTTGATGATGTGGGGTAGAATCAAGCCCTAAAGTTTCTCGCTATTTTCCTTCTTTTGTTCCACTTGGACATGAGCATTTGCCTGAGCTTGTCCATGAAATCATCCAAGTTCATGGACTTGTGAGGCTTAATCCAGTTGTTGAAGCTTTCTGCAAGGTTATTAGTCACATAGTCGCAAATGGTTTTGAATTGGCTCCTTGCCCACAACTTTTTGTGGGTTTTCCTTAGCCAATTTGTTGCAGCTGGCTTTGCATTCTCCATAGCAAGCCAATGTTTTTCAAACAAATATGGGTTCCATGAGTAAGTTGCTGCCCATAGGTGGTCATCAAACACCTTACCATGATACCTTTTCTTGAAGTTGGTCACTAAATGAAACATGCATTATCTATGTGCAGCCCCTAGAAATACTTCACCCACCCCTGCCATCACAGTCTGTCCTGCATTAGTACATATGGTTAAGCCCCTTGGTGATCCTATAGCCTCTCTAAGGTGACTCATGAACCAAATTCAGTTCTCAGTAGTTTCTAAATAAAAAACTCCAAAGCAAACAGGATACAACCACTTATGCCCATCAAAAGCACATGCACTGGCCAATTGCCCCTTGTACTTGCCTGTCAAGAATGTGATGTCTAATGCAAGGTACGGCCTACAACCAGCAAGGAACCATCTATGCATGGTTTTAATGCAAAAAAGAATCTTCTAAATCTGATCCTGTCATCTACTATGTGATGGTCAATAACAACTAAGCTACCAGGACAACAACTCTCAACTTGTGCTTTAAACTTGAACATGTTATCAAAGCCGGAATCCCAGTCACCATAAAGATGTTTCAATGCTAGCTCCTTACCATCATACACTCTCTTGTAGTTGATATTTACCTTATGGTGTTCTTTCAATTTGTTCACCAATGCCGCTGCACCCAAAGTTGCATCCACTATGAGGAAGTCCTTCACCTTTTCACATATCCAAAACTTGGTTGCATTCTTCACCCTCTTTTTCCTCCTTGTACTAGAGCAAGCATGAGCACAAGGGGTCCTTTTCACCTATAAGATGAGAAACAATTAGTTAGAAAGAGAAATAATAAACCTCTAAATAATATGCAATCTCAATTAACGTAAGGACAAAGACAAAGCCTTACCATAACAATGCAGTTGTCCTTAGTGGTAGAAGCAAATATCCACCATGGACAGGTTTCTCTATCTCTCCTTGAACAATTTGCCCTGAACCTATTTGGTGCACTCTTTGCAGTATTGAACTCAAACTGATTTTTGATTGCATGCTGAGAAATTGCCAATTTGAATGTATACATATTAGCATAAGTGGAGCCTACTACTATTGGTGGATCTTCTGGATCATGTTCTACATTTGGAGCATAGTTTTGCTCATTGGATGGTATATCTTCCTCATATTGTGACTCATCTCCACCTTCACTATCATCCTCAATATCATCAACAACATAGGATGTGTCTTTTTTAATAGGGCTATGAACCACCTATAGAGCACTGGGTGCAACAATATCACAGTACATAGTTTTCTCATCAACACCTACATGTTCATTCTGTGGTTCAGGATTCCTAAGGTAATCATCCTCATCTGCATCATTATTGTCTATGTTGTCCTTAGGTTGGGTATCCTCACCAAAATCCCACTCTGTGACAGGCTCATATGGATCAGAATGACCCCGATATACAACAAACATGGTGACAACCTTTCTCTTCAAATGTTTATCAAACATAGACATCAACTCTGGGTCAGTTTTTACTTCTGTGAAAGATTTTATATCTTCATCATAATGCTGAATATGAGCTACTTCCAAATAACCAGGCGGGTACTTCTCTACCACTGATTCAACAAGGTCCTCATAATTTATTTTGTCTAAGTCAACAACCATATCAAAGCAAAAAGATTTCATATCTTGTCTACACTTTTTACGGTTGCCCAACAATTTAACTTTTAGCTTAAAACTAGAATTTGGATCCATGCTGTTATTCAAAATCAAAATAGGTTTTAGGGTTTTGGTACATCTGTAACTACTTCTAGGAACAGAAAAATTGTGGACTCACTCTTGTAGCCAATCTTCTTGATCGGAGTCGACGCCATCCTCCGTTTATGCGCGCTTGCTGCAGGATGGGCCGGCCACGATAGGCTGCTTGCGGGAGGGGCCGGCCACGCGGGGTTGCTGCTCGCTGGAGGTAGCGGCCATGCTTTTTGCTGGAGGAGATGCTGCTAACTGGAGGGGCCACACTGGGCTATTCACTGGAAGGGCCGCGCCGGGCTGATCGCTGGACGATGGGCCGCCGGGTTGGCCACTGGAGGAGGGGCCGCCGTGCTAGCCGCTCAATGAGGAGCCGCCGAGTGGGCCGCTCGATGAGGAGCCATCGGGCAAGCCACGCCGGACCAGCCCCGGGCGCACGTGCTGCACGAGGCAAGCGGCGGCGCCTCCCCATGACAAGGAAGGACAGGAGCGGGGTCGGGCAGAGCCAGAGATCCCGGTCGAGGCACCTAGCCGGTGGCGGCAGCACACTCCCCCATCTTCCTCGCGAGTCACAGGACTAGGCGGAGGCTCGATCTTCTTTTTTTTTTTCGATACGTGACGTCGGTCTAACTCGCTCGGCCCCTTCAAAAACACACAAGGGCAATTTCATCTTTTTACGTATCCATCAGTGGACAAACTAACAGAGTTCGCTAACAGACTTGACAGAAGGCCATATAAGGAATGAAAGTTCGTTTCAGGGCTATACAAGTTAAAAAAATGAGCCATATAAGGAAGAACCATTTTTTTCAAGGCCATATAGGTAAAAAGCTCAGGTCTTCTCGGTGGAACAGGGGCCAGCAGCCCCCCAGCGATTCAACGGCCTAGCCCAGCAACGAAAGGCAGAAAGGCCGGCGACGAGGCGACGACTCGCAGCTCAGAAATTAACATCGGCGTGCCCGCGTCCGGCCGCCTATCATGAGCAGCCAGCCCGAGCGAGCATTGATTCACTACGACAGTGCGACTCTACCTCTCTGCGAGCGAGCAAGTCTACAGGTCAGCAGGTGCAAGGTGCAAGCCGCCGCAAAGTAAGTATAATTTATGTGAAACAATTTCTGATTTTTTTAATTGCTAATTTGCAATGATCATCTGATCGCCCGAGCATATTTTAAATTCAGTTTGGCCCCGTTGGGCTGGTCACATTCGTTGCTGGTTTGTCTGGAGCTGAATGGGTCTTTGGCCTAGCCATGCAGCTACCCTCTCCAGCCGTTCGGCTGCCCTAGAACAATCAACTCGCGCCCTCCTCACTCTCCCCCTCTCGCATTCGCTTGCGCGGGTTTAGGGTTGCGCCGCTCCCACCTGTTGCTCCCACTGCCGACACGGTGAGTTCTTCACCCGCACACCCATTCCCGCTTCGCCGCTCGCCCACCCACCGTCCTTCTCCCGTCCCTCCCAAGCCGGAGACGGAAGGCGCCATCCACCATGCTCGTGTCACCGGATTCGGTGCGGCCTTGCCCTACCAGATCCATCGCGTCGTCCTCGCCGTGTTGCCAAACAGATCCAGCCCCATCGTCGACTACGGACTCACCTCCAACCACTCCGGTAGGTACCAGACTTCCCCCTCCTTTTTGGTTTGTTCGTAACGATCCGTTTGGTTAGGGTTTACGATTTCCTGCACCCCTAATCCTACTTCGTTTTTAGGTGAATCCACCGGTAAGCTCGTTGACACCACGGCTGCTTCAAGGTGTTGCCGATTCCTCTGTCTCCTTCCGTTTCTAGATCTAACTTGCAGTCCCTGCCGTTGTAGCCACTGGATCCGTCACCTTTACCTGCTTCCTCTTTCCCTGCAGCGCCAGATCCAGTACATAGGCGACTTTCTCATCCCCTTTTCGAACACACTTGCAGTCCCGGGTGAGAAGGGTTAGGGTTCGTTTCTCTTGTTCGCCACACAACACATTTACATACTCATGTATATACATTGCACAAGCTCTATTCTTTACTTGACTGCATATACATTACTCCCGTCTTTTTCTATCCCATTTTTGCTACACACTTCCAGATCCGCTTCATTAGGGTTGAGGTTTCTGCTCCCAAGTGTGGATGCCTAAGTAGAGATGAATTATTAGGGAAACATAGTCCATGCACATCCGTTGCATTGAGGGTTATTATAAACTCCATTAGTTTTTAATGTTTTCATTTATACTTGACTCCCCTAGTTTCTCATGTAGTCCAATGTAAATCCGCCAGTTTAGCTTACGACTTATGAATAATGCATCAATGAATGAATCACATGGTCTTCCTCAGGATGTTTCAAATTTCTTATTGTTCGTCCCATTACTAAATTTTAGGGTGATTCGATGCTGCTTCTGATGTAACTACAGTTGGTTCATTGCGTTGATGAAATGCATTTTAATTTCAGTAATTAGGTTACTGCTTTTAGTACTCCTATAATCTGTTGTCAGTACGGTTCGCACACAGGTTCTATTCCGAATTTATACAATGAGGCGGGATTACTTTGGTTTACATATAGCTCTAACAGATTCGCATGTTTATCATGTAGTTGTGCTCTTTCCAAGTCTATATACTGGCACCATCGTCAACAGCTTCCTGCTCCCCGTCGGAAGCCCCTCGGTACAACTTGTGTTCCAAGCGTGTGAAAAGAGAAATCAAGGCAAGTACACAAATCTATCCATTGCATCGTGTTTTAGTTCACCCATGCATTCCTTTAGTTTTTTTGCGGTACCATTACTATGTCCAGCCACAAACGACAATAGACCTTCCACGTTCCAATAGATGCCTCCAAAGCGTGCAAGTTGGAGCGAGGATGAGACCAAGCTGTTGCTAGACCTTTGTCTTCAAGAGAAGGAAAAGTTTAACTTCAATCAGCAGTGTCTCACCACGACTGGCTAGAACAACATTTACACTAACTTCCCCCATTTTGATAAGAAATAGTGCAACAACAAGCTAGGATACCTAAAAAGCCTACCTGACATGGAAAGATGGACTGACAGCCACTGGGCTTGGGAGGGACCCATGTACGGGAAACATTGAAGCTGACCCTGAGCACTAGGAAACTCAACCAGGTTCCCAGCCTGTGACATTGGTATGTTATCTTGTTAACAGTTCCGATTACATATGTTACATTGTTTAACATTATGTCCTGTTCTTTTTTTGTAGGATGATAGTCTGTCTGAGGTACGACGTGGTAGACAATCTTGCTTCCTGGACCAACTAGAGGCACTATTTGGGGACCGCAACCGGAACACGGGCTGCTTCATGTCCGCTGGTGGTATTCGGGAGTCAAAGCCTCCTGCTGCTTTGCATCCAATAGACTTAGGCGGGCCATCTAGCTACCATTCTGGTTCGAAGAGGGACACCATGGACAATGTTGTTAACAGCCCAGAGAAGAAGAAGAATTGCAGTATGGGGGAGTACATGGCCTGGTTGTCTGAGAGCATTGCTACAAGGAGCACATCACAGGATAGAGAACGGACCCGTGAACAGGCCGAGGTTGACGAAGCTATGCAACTTTTATGAGAAGATGGTGTGCCATCCACTTTAGACATGTTCTTCTTGGCAACGGTTTTGTTCAAGGACTCAGTGACCCGACGTGTGTTCAAGAATCTGCTGACATCGGAAGAACGTATGGCTTGGCTGACATATCACATGAATTGGAACAACAAGTAGTTTAGCAGCTGCGATGTTGAGTTTGGTGTGAAGCAATGGTGGCATTTGAGTGTCATCTTGTATCCTTTACATTCATTGTTGTCCTAGTTGTGTTGAGGTTTTTGTCTTGTAATGGGGCCTGTGGCCAAAAACATTTGTCGTATTCTTTTTCCTGAACTCGTTATAAGTTGTGTGATGCAATGTATTTGTTAGAGCTACCTGGCATTTTTTTGGTTGTTGAAGCTAACAAATATTTCATTGTTAATAGATGCTTTAATTGTTCTCTATTTGAACAAATCATAACGGGGTACTTGTGTTGTAGGTACATGTGGGATTGATTGTAGGGGTCATTAGTAATCGGCGAGCTTGAAGGTGTGTATCCCTTTGTGCAAGGTTTGGATATAACATAGACTTATTTTGGAATATAAGTGTCGACACAGAATTTTCGTCTCCGTGCCGAGGACACACGCACCAAGCCGGAAGGGTCCACTCGATAGAGTAGATCCACCTAGCTTCAGCGCAAGGGTGGTCGATCCTACGCAATCCTCCCGAGATGTGCCAGTCAACTTGGCCCTGCAATTGACAAGGAGAGAAAGCTTATCAGTAATTAAGGGCGGAACGTGATGGTGTTGCCAGACAGTCCCGAATATGCGGCTCTAAGAGCCGATATGAGAGGAGATCGACTAAATAGTCGATTCCAGCATATTCATCAGAATGAATCGATTAAAGCTCATGGGGTTGTATAAGAAGAATCAGCTATCATCCAGGATAAATATTATTTGAGCAAATATTAATCAATGGCAATAAGATATCAATGATAATCGGTTTTTACTGAGCCAATGATTACAAGTAACCAAACCCCTTTTAATAGAAAGAAACAATTCAACACCACTTAACCATTTAATAAAGATAAACCTAATGAACATGTTAGATCTCATCTATCGCCATAACCAGTGGGGCATGAGGCAGAATCATGTAGGCCGTAGAAACAACAATAGACTCGACAACCCTAACTCATTACTAATATCAGTGGGGCATGAGGCAGAATTATGCAGTCCGTAATACAATAACAAGATCATGGGGCTAACATATCTTTTGACTTATCTCTACTTCAATGATCTCGTAATGTGAACTATTCGTGAAAGCGCTCAAAATCGGCTAAATAGCCGATTCAGTCATAGCGCACAGTTAAGGTCATGCCTTCTCAGGAACGGACCTACCAACTAACGATCCCCACTCCACGGTGCTAACAGTGGGGTAAGAGACAGAATCCCACAGGCCGTGATAACGGGCCATGAAATAGTTCTCGTTAACCAATAGATCTACTAAAGATCGAACATGCCTTAACCGCACGCTATGCACGATTAAGATCGATATAAAATAGCTAATAAAACATAACTCATCATTTAAGGTGTAGATTAGATCAATTTTAGATTAGCAAACGATGGGTTAAATAAGATATAAGGCTGATCCAGATCAATCTCAATCGGGCATAGTGTTATTGCTGTAATTAAATAAACAATGAAAGCAATAAGCAATATCGGTAACTTAATGAATCTACCAAAGACTGCCATCCTAAGGTAGAGCCGATAACTTGACCTTGATCTAGTTCAAGCAGTGGGGTGTGAGGCAGAATCACACATGCCATACTTGAACTAGGCTAGAGTCGATAACTAGCCTATACCAGAGCCGCAGTGGGGGTTGACAGGATCGATGCAGCCATACGAATAGAGGTATAAACCATGACGGTACTTACAGACAAGCAGTGAAGGTCGACCGAATCGATGCAGCCATACTCGCTGAAGAACTCGTCGAGATCTACTCTACTCCTACTCCTAAGGGGTGGCCGGAGCCAAAAAAAAGTAATTGACTTGTATTTGATTGATTGTGTTCTTTTTACAATAGCCGGGGTTTGATATTTATACCCGGAGTCTAAACATGAATCCTACTCAAGCATGATTTGTTACAATCTTTGGCCTAAAATGAAAATATTCCTAATTTAAGATAACTTGGACTCTAATCTTTTCCTTTTTGTAGAGTCCAGCATGTCTCGTCCCAGCGCCGATCATAGCCTCTATCGTTGTCTGTTGGCGCTATCTGAAGAAAGCCGATTCTAGTGTTGCATCTGAATCAGCTGGTTTCGATCTGCACGCGATTGATCCCTTGCTGACATGATTTTGGGAGCTCTCGAGCTTCTAAGTTCCTTCTTCCAAATTCTGGTGTAAACATATGCCCCCCAATTTTGGGATAAAAATAATTTTATTCTAAAATTATCATGTCTGCATCCCTGATTGGCCCATAGTCATGGGTAGAGAACCTTGATCTGGGGACCACTGTTTGTTGCCGCTTGCGTCCATTCATGAGCTTATGCCTCAAAACTTTTTACAAGAGCATCACTGTTTCAAGGGCATTTGGATTTATCTTCCCGGGCCGGCTATAAAATGCTTATCCGACCCTGGCGAGAGCAACTCAATGCTTCAGCCATGTTTTTCTTCCATCCGTCTCTTTGAGTGCTCTCAACTCCGCTGGACCCTCCATGACCTATCTCTTTGCGATAAAGATCTTGAGCGGTTAGAAGAATTCTTGTGCATAGGGTGATTGTGTCGCTCATCTTAGCACCTTATCGAGCAAGAGAATCAGCCACTGCGGTTAGAAGAATCCTTGTGATATCGCCTGGGTCTTCTCTCCATGTTCGTAGAGCTGTTCCAGTGTTTGCAAGGGCTAAAATGTGTGGACACTCTCCTCTTGTTTGCTCAGTCAAATGCCCATCGGGCTAGCCACGAGCTTCTTTCCAGCGGTTTCTCGGTCACTGAGAAATCGGCTGGGTATTCGTTAGGCAGGCGACCTTTCCTTTTCCCTGGCACAATCTTATCAATGGGCCGATGTGACTTGGTTCACGATGACCCTCGGCCTTGTGGGGATCTGGGCTCTCTTCAATCCAAAGAAGCCTTAGTAGGCTGATCTCTGGTCCATGTAAATTCTTTGTATCCGTTCCACGATGCTTCATAATTTAGGGAAGCAATAAGTCTGAATCTGTTACCTCTTCGTTATCCGTCCTCTGAATTCTCAGAGTGTCGATTTCATACCTCCGGTGAAACCAATTTCGCCTTTCCGGGCCATATATATGGGCCACGGCCGTGGATCAAGAAATAACCTGCTTTGTCTCAAATCCTCTGTATCTTTAGTGTAGCCCCTATTTTTCTGTAAGCTTGAGATCATGAAGAATAGCAAGAGGTCTGCTGAGGGGGCTCTCGACGGATTTGCATCATCGCACCAGCGTCTTCATCATCAAGAGGGTGCAACCCGTGATGCGCCCACTTCCTCGGGTCATAGGGCCGACTCCGTTCGGCCTCTGGGGTCTTCCTTGCCGACAGCTTATTGCCAGCTCCCTTGCTACCAGAGGCGGCGGATTAATACTGATGACCTACTCACCGCCATTGACAGTAATGGCCAGGGTCTTGCAGAATCAGCCCTGGCCGTGGCTCGATGCCGATCGCCTCTCGTGGCTGATTCGGTGGATGATAAATTGGCCAAGCCGAGGCCAGAATCGTGGGTGAGATATCACAACCTTTGTCTCCTTTCACTTTCACCTTCAGGATTCTGATCATCTCCCCTCTGAACTCCTCAGATTTGTCTGCTCAACTGGAAAGTCTTCAATTGGCTCCAGAGCAAGCGGTGAGATTTGTCCATGCCAAAGGCGCTGTCCCGGTGGTCCGCCTGTACGACACCCCGAACTGCGTCAGGGAGGTCACTCTTCATGGCATCCGTTATGGTACCGCCACAACATCGGCTGCTGCATAGGCCTAATTTGGCCACAATCTCTGGCTTCTTCCTCATGGTTTCCCAGACGCAGTACACCCTGGGGATCGTGAGCACCTGACTAAGGGTTTCCTTAGCGCCGCCAACTCCATGGCCTTCAACATCCTGGCCGATGACATAGTAGGCAAAGTGTTTTCCGGCCCATAACTTATAATAAGCGATGTTTAGCAAACAATTTCCTTGAGTGATTCTTCCTTCGCTTTGCACTTCATATTATATACACCACTCTGTCTGTGTTTGATTTACCCCCATGAGCGATATGCATTGTACCAGTCTTTGCCTTCCCTTCGAGTCTATTTTTCGTGCTGGCGACGATACCCTTCTTGTATCGGCTATTAGAGCTAACGATCGAGAAAATTGGTTGTCAAGTATTAATCCGAATGCTAGGGCAATATTTCTTCAAATATTTCCCACTTGATTGCTCCACCGAATCCTCCTTCTCTTCTCAGTATTTCCAAAATACAAGTATTACCCAGCGCTCATCGCTTGATCTGATGAGGTTCTTCCTAATTAGGTGACCTTTTTGCCGAATTTACTACCTTTTGACCTGATCGGTAATCTTACTTTCCAGACCAGGTCTCTTTTCAGAGAATTGCTCGATCATAACCTTTCATATTTTAGAAACCTTGGTTTATTGGTTTCAACACCTTTTAAGGGCACGCAACCGAAATCAACTCAAGTCTTTCAAGTTATTCATCATAATGTCCTTGTAGACTTCGGCCGATAAATCATTCGGCTCTTCTGCTCTTGGCTCTCAAAGGTAATCCACGCCAAGTCTTTTCCAGAATCTTACTGCCATTGATTGTCACAATACCTGATGCCATTCAACAAGAGAAACGAGAACTATTGGCCAAGGTCAGAACAAGTTGAGCTATCTAAAGTAGCCTCGAGAGCATCAGCTCGTGTAGAATCGATCGTATTCCCCGTTGTTCAATTGCATTTTTGTTTTGGCTAAAAAGCCGATTCGATACAGCCGATCCTAGATTTCTGATCTTAACTTAATTAAGTATGAAAACACGGCTTTCATTAAGAGATCTCTTCGATCTTCTATCCTCAGTTATCTGGTGCCGTATTCTCTTTGTCATTGGTGAAGTGGTGCTTCACCTCCTATTAATTGTGGTTGCCTTTTGCACGTTCCGAGGCGTCTGTCCCTTTGCTTCATATCTTTAAATACCAGCCGATGGCTTCTACCTTAAACACATCTCCATCCGCAACTGTTCCTTTACTCTTCTCTGCCTGTCGAAAACCCTGTAGCAGTTTTTCCTTCTCCCTTTCGTAGACCCAATCATTCTTCATGGCCGGCGAAGACAACCGAGGCAAGCACGTTGCGGAGGAAATCCCAGAAGAGAATATGTCGATGAACCAGCGTCTTCGGCGCATGAGGTGAGATTGACATTTCTTGTTTATGATGATGAATAGTTCTGACTCGCCTATAGGTTTATTGTGAATGACAGTCTCCGTCCTCTTCCTAGGGTCGGTGGGCCTTCTAACGCCGCATCTTCTATGTCGGCCTCATCGTGGGACTCTTCCGACTCCTACAACGGCGACGACGCCCGGCGCTACCTTCATGAGTGGAGGATGGCTTAGAATTGTTACTCCGAGGCGACCTGGGAGACCGGCCAACTAGAGATTGGCCTCGGGGTTTCCCAGGCCGCTCTTCATACTGCCGAGGAAGAGGCTAACGCCGCTCGAGCACGGTTGACTGAATCAGATGCCACGGTGGCAGGTAAGATGAGCCTTAGGGACGCCTTTATTCTGATTTTTGGCTATTTTATCTTGATAGCTCTCACTCTTCTGTGATCATCAGCCCTGACAGCGTAGTTGGAGTCTCTCCAACTGGCAGCAAACGTGGCCGTGGATGCCGTCAATGCCTAGGGTTCCTCTGTCGATGCTTGTCTCCAAGACATCTCAGCCCGTGTTCGGGAAATCGCTCTCCACGACGTTCACCACGGCGCATCAGTGGCACTGACCGTAGCATAGGTTTAGACAGGGTACGATCTCCACGCCATGGAGACCGGTTTCCCAGTGGGCGACAGCCCTGAGGAGCACGAGGACCTGCTTGAAGAATTCACCATGGCAGCGGAGGCCGTAGTAGACATCACACCTGCTTAGGATGTGGTGAACAAGGTCTTTAATTAGTTTGTACTTAGGATAAACCGATGAATGAAGACTCCTATTCCTTTATGATTGTGCTTCAGTGTGACATCCTTGCGTATGATTGTTTTTGCTTTTTTGTTTTTTGCTCTGTAGGCGATACATATCGTATCGGCTTTTACCGTCTTTGAAGATTTTTACCTTTTGAACTAGAGGCGATCCCCTCCTGGTACTGGCTATTGGAGCCGAGAACGAATCGGCTATCAAATTCAAATGTTAGGATAACATCTCCTCAAGCATCTTTCCAATCCAAAGATTAAACGATCGATCAATCCAAGTCAAGCATCCTATTAAGCGAAACATAACTTCTTTTAAGAAATCCATTAACTCTGAATCGCACTTACGCTTCGACTCAGCATTCACATGCGTCGGCCTAAGTTCATCTCAACGCTTATTTTTCCTTTAATCCAATGGCCGATGTGAAACCATGATTTTTCTACTAAAACAAGCTTTCAGAGCCGATCGCTTGCATCGGCTGTTGACTTTCATTGCTGATTTTAATAAAGCCTCCTTCCCATGACTTGCCAGGAAAACACTCGAAATCTCCTAGTTCCCAAAAGACTGGATCGGCTGTTGCAATGCTCACGGACTCATCACTGCAAACCAGTTCGACATCATCTCCATGCCATTGAATCAAACACTGATGCATGGTTGATAGTATGCAGTAGTTTGCGTGAATCCAATCACGATCGAGGAGTAAACTGTATGATCCTTTCCCATCGATGACAAAGAACGTGGTGAGCAGAGTTTTACTCCCGATTGTCAGTTCGACGTTTATTGCCCCCCGGGTCTTGGATGTATTTCCTCCGAAGTCTCTAAGCATCATGTCAGTCTCAAGCAAATCTTCTGGTCCCTTGCCAAGCTTACGAAAAGTGGTGTATGGCATAAGATTGATAGAAGCACCTCCGTCCGCTAACATTTTGTTCATCGCCTTCCCATCAACAAAACCTTTCATTTATAACGCCTTCAAGTGCCGATGTTTGACTGGCTTATCAAATATTGCTTTCTATACAACCATTAATTTGGCAACTATCTCTTCATATTCCGATTCATCGAAGTCTGAATAAACTTTCTGATCTGTCGGAGCTCTGAATTCTGATGGCAACAGAAAAGCCATTTGGATATTAGCCGATGGTTGCTTTCTATCAGCTATTTGCTTGGCACGCCATACTTGAGTTTTACTAGATGCCTAGGTCTGTTCCATCTCTTTATTCCTTAGGCGCTGCACCCTCCTCTTCTGGCTTCTTGTTAAACCTCCGGGGCACCATTGGTCTTCCTGCCAAACATGTTCCCTCTGGTTGCTTCCTTCTTCATGATCAGCCCAGTCTTGGTCAACAACTCTTTTTTCCAGCCGACCATGAATACTTTTATTTTTAAGCGCCGATCCATGTTATTATGATGATATGCATCCTGGGTATGGATAGACCGGCGGTTGATTTGAGATTGTCTAAACTCCCAATATTGATTACCGCATTCCGCATTCTAGACAGTTATGTCTGGTAGGTAATTTTAAACCTTTGTTCTAGTAGTATCTGAAGAAAGGACAATTCCAGTGCGATTCGGCTTGCTTTCTTTTATACCTCTCTTCTTCCAGTTGACACTGGTATTCTTGATCCCCTAGCCACCGCTGATAATCCTTTTCCTTCTGCTGCTGCTGCTTATTCAACAGGATCCGAGATGTAACTCGTGGCTTCGTCGCTCCATCCTTTGATGTTTCCCCCTGCTCATATCGGCTCTTTTGCTGATCATGATGTTTTCTAATCTCTCTGTATTCATCTACCGATATTTGCATCTTGGGATCAACTGTTCCATCTTCTCTTGATTTGGCCGATGTTAGGACCTTAGTCTTTTCTTTGGATAGCCCAACATCAACCATATTTTGATCTCCTAGGAAAGGATTATCATCAACTTTCATCTTCCGAGGTGTATCAAACTTGAGCCTCCCTTGCTGAATAGCCCTCTGTATGTGCTGCCGGAAAATTCTGCATTCATTGGTGGAATGAGAAGTAGCATTATGGAACTTGCAGAACTTCTTATTCTTCAACTATTCAGGGGGCAACATAACATGATTGTCCGGTAATTTGATCTGGCCCTTCTCAAGTAAGAAGTCAAAGAGCTTGTCCGATTTTGTGACATCAAAGTCATAGCTCTCCTCGACCCCTCTTCCCCAAGGATTTAGCACCATTACTGTCTTCTTACCCTAATTCCATTCAGCTGCAGCAACCTCTTCTTCTTCATCTTCATAGCCATCATCTGCTGAGTATGGATCGTAAGCTTTAGCTATGGTGGTACTCTTCTGGAATCGAGTATCCCTACGCATACTCTGGAATTGGCTATTGAGCGCCGCTACTCGTTGAGCCAATTGACCCAAGTTGTCAAATTCTTGTCTTAGCAGCTTTTCTTTCCACATTGGCAGCATTCCTTGGATAGCTAAAGCAGCTAGCTGATCATCGGCCAAGCTCAATGAGAAGCACAAGTTCCTAGTCTCTCGGAATCTCTGAAGAAACTCAGTGCTCGATTCATTAGTCCTCTATCTCATGGTTGTCAAATCGGTTATCTTCTGTTCTCTAGTCCTAGTGTAGAAATATGTATAAAACTTCTTCTCTAGGTCAGCCCAATTGGTAATGGAGTTGACTGGTAGTGACGAAAACCAAGTGAAGGCTGGCCCTGACAGGGATAAGGAGAAGAAACGAACTCGATGGACATCCTCAACTAATGCTTCACCCAATTATGTAAGATACCAACTGACATGTTCTATTGTGCTTGTACTGTCTTGACCAGTGAACTTGGCGAACTCTGGGAGCCTGTAATTTGTAGGAAGAGCAACCAAATCATACCACTCTGGATATGGGCATTTGTACAAAAAGGTCAGCCCTTTTGGCTTCAGACCGAACTGATTCTTCATCATCTCGGTCACCTTCAGCAGCAACTCGTCAGCTTGCGGATTTGGATTTCTCGGTACTTCCTGACCCATCTGTGGATTGAAATCTCGCGTGCCTTGATATCTTGGATTTGGTATCATGTGGAGGGTGTTATAATCCATGCCAGAGTGATAGCCTTGTGGAATCTCAATCTGTTGGGTCCTTTGCTGGCTTGCTGCTTGAAATCTCTGATTATAGACATAAGGATCTATATCTCTATGGATCCTTTGAATTGATGGTGCTATATTTTGAGCCGACGATGGTATGTGGCCTGATGTGCCAAAATTGATCATCTGGTTCTGACTTTGCCCCGCCGGCTATTGCACATGTTGTACTGACAGTCCAGGATTGTGCTGCATCTGATTCGTAGTAGTACCTAGAGTTTGTTCAGACGAACCTTGAAGCGCCTGGACGTCACCATTATCAGCTGGTGCTGCTTCTTGATGGTTGGTACCGACTTGATTAGTCCCTTGAGTCGATGGATCTGGAATGTTGTAACAAGTCGATCCAACCTGACCAACTGGAATTCCATGAATCGCCTCTTTCATGGCATTGTGAAATGCGTCAACGAAAGCTTCATTGCGGCTTGATAGGGCATCATGAATAGATTTGTCTATGGCTTCCGTAAATAAACGCCTGTCTTCAGCTTTGACTGTATCTGTCTGTCCGTGTAGTAGAACTCTTGGTAGTGGAAATTTCTGAATAATTGTGATGTCACGTGTTTTGGTGTAGGACAACAAACACTTCTTCTGAAATTCTTCTGTAGCTTTGTTGATGGTATCCTTATCTTCATCAGGTAGGTCTTCATAATGTACCATAAGGATGTTGTCGTTGTTGTGAACCGCCATGATGATTGTGGTGTCCCACCGAGCATGCCAGAAACATGTGTCGACACGAAATTTTTGTCTCTATGCCGAGGACACACGCAGCAAGCCGAAAGGGTCCGCTCGATAGAGCAGATCCACCTAGCTTCAGCGCAACGGTGGTCGATCCTGCGCAATCCTCCCGAGACGTGCCAGTCAATTTGACCCTATAATTGACAAGGAGAGAAAGTTTATCAGTAATTAAGGGCGGAACGTGCCGGTGTTGCTAGACAGTCCCGAATGTGCGGCTCTGAGAGCCGATATGAGAGGAGATCGACTAAATAGTCGATTCCAGCATATTCATAAGAATGAATCGATTAAAGCTCATGGGGTTATATAAGAAGAATCGGTTATCATCCAGGATAAATATTATTTGAGCAAATATTAATCAATGGCAATAAGATATCAATGATAATCGGTTTATACTAAGCCAATGATTATAGGTAACCGAACCTCTTTTTATATAAAGAAACAATTCAACACCACTTAACCATTTAATAAAGATAAACCTAATGAACATGTTAGATCTCATCTATCGCCATAACCAGTGGGGCATGAGGCAGAATCATGCAGGCCGTAGAAACAATAATAGACTCGATGACCCTAACTCATTACTAATATCAGTGGGGCATGAGGCAGAATCATGCAGGCCATAATACAATAACAAGATCATGGGGCTAACATATCTTTTGACTTATCTCTACTTCAATGATCTCGTAATGTGAACTGTTCGTGAAAGCGCTCGAAATCGGCTAAACAGCCGATTCAGGCATAGCGCGCAGTTAAGGTCATGCCTTCTTAGGAACGGATCTACCAACTAACGATCTCCACTCCACGGTGCTAATAGTGGGGTGAGAGGCAGAATCCCACAGGCCATGATAATGGGCCATGAAATAGTTCTCGTTAACCAATAGATCTACTCAAGATCGAACATGCCTTAACCGCACGCTATGCACGATTAAGATCGATATAAAATAGCCGATAAAACATAACTCATCGTTTAAGCTGTAGATTAGATCAATTTTAGATTAGCAAATGATGGGTTAAATAAGATATAAGGCCGATCCAGATCAATCTCAATCGAGTAGAGTGATATTGTTGTAATTAAATAAACAATGAAAGCAATAAGCAATATCGGTAACTTAATGAATCTACCAAAGACTGCCATCCTAAGGTAGAGCCGATAACTTGACCTTGATCTAGTTCAAGCAGTGGGGTGTGAGGCAGAATCACACATGCCATACTTGAACTAGGCAAGAGTCGATAACTAGCCTATACCAGAGCCGCAATGGGGGTCGACCGGATTGATGCAGCCATACGAATAGAGGTATAAACCATGACGGTACTTACAGACAAGCAGTGGAGGTCGACCGGATCGATGCAGCCGTACTCGCTGAAGAACTCACCAAGATCTACTCTACTCCTACTCCTAAGGGGTGGCCGGAGCTAAAAAAAGTAATTGACTTGTATTTGATTGATTGTGTTATTTTTACAATAGTCGGGGTTTGATATTTATACCCGGAGTCTAAACATGAATTCAACTCGAGCACGATTTGTTACAATCTTTCACATAAAATGAAAATATTCCTAATTTAAGATAACTTTGACTCTAATCTTTCCCTTTTTGTAGAGTCCAGCATGTCTCGTCCCAGCGCCGATTATAGCCTCTATCATTGTCCGCTGGCGCTATATGAAGAAAGCCGATTCTAGTGCTGCATCTGAATCAGCTAGTTTCGATCTGCACACGATTGATCCCTTACTGACATGATTTTAGGAGCTCTCAAGCTTCTGAGATCCTTCTTCCAAATTCTGGGTGTAAACAATAAGAAAGAACAAAAACACCATCATCATGCTTAATAGAACTGGTATGGTACTATATATACATTGATTGATTATTAAAGGTCAACTAGGAAAAGATAATTTGCTGTGGACTTAAGATATACCACAATTTTCAACAGCCTTAAGAGTTGTGCTAATTAGACTGCAAGATTTAGGCAGGAGAAAGGAAATTCCATGTTCCTGCAGGGATTGTAGTGTTTTCGGTGAAATTCCTAGGTTCTAGATTCTAGAAGTGCTTACTTCCATGCATATAGTGGTCTTCTATAAAGGGTATTGTCACTAAGAAGGTCAGAATATGCAATGTTGGATCGGCAATTTGATTAGCTGCTCCATTCATTTACTGATTGCCATATCCACTATTACACATTTAATTTAATGGGAGGTGAACTGCGACTTCAGATTTTAGCAACATCCAGATCCCACTTTTCTTTCTTACGACAATGACAGTAAGGTTGACAGTTATAGTTTTATACAGTTATAGTTTAATAACATCACATATGCTGTTGGAATTTACTTACCAACGATGGTTTATATTTTTCCTTGGCAGCCTGTTGGAACATGGACAACAGCGACGAGGAAAGTCATAATTCAAGTGAAAACAGCTTCAACGAGATGGTTATTGCAGCTATGGCTGCAGGCTATGCATTTGCACACATGCTGTAGGTACCACCACAAGGCAACCATGTTGTCTCAGTGCCTGAGCTTACCGGAAGACAATGGGTAGATAAGCTGTTGTCAGATGCTGGTAGGTGCTTTGAAAACTGTCGAATGCGGCCTGCAAATTTGGTTAGGTTGCATAGCATACTACGTGATAGCTATGGGCTAAAAGGCAGTAGGGAGCTTGAATCAATTGAAGCTTTAGCCATGTTTCTATGGACATGTGGTACAAATCAATGCCAGAGGCAAATGCATGAGAGGTTTGGGAGGGGGTTGGGGACATGTAGCAAGGTATTTTCCCATGTTTTGGTAGCCATGACTAGATTTGCAGATGACGTGATTAGGCCTAGGGACACTACTTATTCAGTACTGCCGGCTGAATTGTTGGAGTACACGTCGTTTTTTATGGCTGCATAGGCGCCATGGATGACACTCACATAGATGTGATAGTTGATCAAGGAGTCCGTGATAACCACATTAATAGGAAAGGGAAGCCAACCCAAAATGTGGTTGTTGTCTGTGACCTCGACATGAGGTTCATGTATATCAGGGCGAGGACAGAGGGTTCAACTCATGATATGAGGGTGAAAAGAAAGGCAGAAGACGATGCCCCTTTCCCACGTCCACCATCAGGTTAGTTGAACTTAGTCCGTTTGGTTGTTGTATTGATGCAAAGGTTTCATGCTGGAGCTAATTGAATATGAACTGATGTCTTGCTATGAATTTATGCAGGCCACTATTACTTGGTGGACTCCGGTTACGCACTTCACCCCAGGTATCTGACGCCGTATCCAAATAAGAGGTACTGGGTGAAGGAGTTCCAGACTAGGGGGGCTTGTGATGCGCAGGAGTTGTTCAACCGGCACCATTTCAAGTTGCGTAATGTCATAGAAAGAACATTTGGGGCAGCGAAAGCTAAGTGGCAGATGTTGAAAGACATACCTCACTATCCAGGGACCAAGCAAACCTAGATAATTATTGCTCTTTGTACACTGCACAATTACGTGCATGAGCTGGAGGGTCAGCACCAACCAGTGCGGTTCAGGCAGGCGCCGGACCTTCACTACTACACAAATCTTATCCGCGGCGGGTGTTTTAGGTTTTGCGCGGCAGGCAAAGCCGTCCGCCGCGGTCCAGAGGCCACGGTAAATGGGAGATTAACCGCGGCAGGCGAGATATGCCCGCCGTGGTTAATTGGTGAAAATAAACAAAAAAAAGAAAAAAACCCACACCGGGCCTAGATATGGGCTCGGCTGGATCTGGATCGCGCCGCCATGGTGGAGGTCGCCGCCGCCGCCAGATCCACGGATCCAGCCGCCGCCAAATCCGGCCTCCACGAGCTCGCCACCGACGGATCCGCCCGCCTGCCGCCGCATTTGGAGGTGTGGTGGCGGGGAGCGGGCCACCGCCGCCGCAAGGAGGGGCGCACGCCGGTCGAAGTTGAGGAAGAGGGCCGCCTCACACCAGGGGGAGCCACCTCGCGCCTGCGTTGCCCCACGCCCGGGGGAGCTGCCTCGCGCCCGCGTCGCCGGGGGGAGCCGCCTCGCGCCCTCGTTGCCCTCCACCGAATCTGGCCAGGATCCGCCGGATCCAGCTGCCATCCTCCTGGATTTGGCAGCCCTCCACAAGATCCAGCCGCCCTTGCACCACCACGGCCACCTTGCCACCATGGAGACGAAGTGTCGGCGGAGGGAGGCAAGGGGCGCGCCATGCGGAGGGGGGGAGGGCTCGCCCGCCTGCTGCAGGCGCAGCGCCAGGGGAGAGACTAGAGAGAGGGGGGGAGGAGCGCGCGCTGGTAGTGGCCTCGCCAAGAGCGGGTGTGTGGCCTTGGGGGGGGGGGGCGGGGAGCCAAAACCTAAGTGTTGGGTTTTATACTCAGACTTGATGTTGGGCTTTCACTGGGCCATATGGGCCTCGGCCTTAATCGAGGCAGGCCTCATAGGACGTCCGCCACGGTCCGTGGCGGACGTCCTTATACGTCCGCCTCAGAAAATACCATATTTTCCGTGGCGGACATACCCAAATCTAGGGCAAAAGTGCACGCCGCGGTAAATAAAAAATGCCCGCCACGGTAAATCGCGGGCATTAACCGTGGCGGACATCCATTTTGTCCGCCACGGTTATGTTTTTGGGGTGTCACGCAAAATCATTTGTGTAGTAGTGCTTGGCCCTTTGAATCAAGTGGCAGCTATGGCGTTGGGAGATTCTAATGATATGGAACAGGTCCGTGACTGGATAACATATGGACTTGGACTCCTTGGGACTCCTTAGCGAGTCTTGCTTTTACTTGTGGTCGTGCAAATGGCAATGCCTTTGTCTTCTAAGTTGCAGCTCAAGTACATTCTAGACACAAACTTACATAACTTGAGGAACATAATGATAGTGTCAGTAACCTTTGGGGCCATTCAGGATTGCTATCTACTCCACTCTGTTGTCATCTTAAATCACAAGGTTTAAACATTTGCTCTCTTAAAAAAGGTCACGTGCCCAAAGTTTTTAAACATTGTTCATTGATTTCTAATCTTTGCAGGGGCCTTTAGAAATTATTCATGTGTTTGGATCCATTTTGACATCTGATAGCCCTGGATTTGGGTGCTTATCTGTGACGCTTGCTTGTGGTGATTGTTCTGTTGTCGGTGGCGTTGCAGTTGGACCTCTCATAGCTGCAACACCTGTACAGGTACATCAAATGTTCAGACTCTTGAGTTATTCGATACTTGGATACGTACCTGTGGAAACTATTGCAAACTGTTTCTTTAGTCTTTAAAATTGTTTTATGTCTTATCACAGGAAGAATAATGTGAATCTATAGAATCTATGCATGCTGCTGGACCATAGAGCACAGTGACGATGAATGATGTAAGGACAGCAAACTACTTGTAAAGTTTCCATCTTCAGTAAAAGTGCCCAATAATGCCATTTGAATGATGTAAGGACAGCAAACTACTTGTAAAGTTGGGACCTTAAACTAATTGTATTGGACTGGTGCTTTACTTAACTGTTTTATTGATATGTAGCAGAATCAGCCATCAGCTGGTGGTGTTTGATTTTGAATTCGAATTGCATTTAATGCTAGTGTGGGGCCATTTTTTTGAATTGAATTGGTTGCTGCTGCATAGCGTGTTCGGCTGGACTTAAATGTCTACTGTTCACGCTGAAAATACTGTTCATGATGATGTTTTGTGAGAAAAAAAAACTCTGGCTGGAAACTATAGCCAACCAGCCGGCCAAAGCTGGCCAGTCGAACATGCCAGCAGTCAGTTGAAGGTTGGCTGATGCTGCTGCTTTTGGCTGATGGTTCTCACTGTTCCATTTTCAACACCAGCCAAAAAACCAGCTAACTGAACGGGGCCTTTGTATCATTGTATGCTCATGCTAATTTAGGTATGAAATAATACGCCCTAAGAGGACAATTGATTCTTTTTTTCAAAAAGGTAGATAGAGATGGCGATGGACGGGAGCAAAATAATTCTCCTGTTGTTTGTCCTCAATTAGATGAAGTTGGTATGGTACAATTCACAACGGATGCCATTATAGATGATTTCTATGTCATGAATACGCGCAAAGTGAGGCTCAAATGAAAAAGAGGTAAGTTTCTTTTGTCCACTTTTCTTAAAGAGTCCTTCTATGTGTTATCACTATAAACGTTATGATTATATGAATATTTATATTATATATATACACTTTGCCGGTCCTCGTATTTGTCTGGCTAGACCGCCCCCCCTTTCTCATTTTGCTGATTCCGCCACTGAATGGACTATATTGCTTACTATACATATATGATATGGCGCCTGTATTTAGCCAGGCTAAATTATTAGCATCGCATCAATTGCGTTCGCTGTTCAGTGATAGGCAGTTACTGATCGAGACAGAGCAATGTCTGCAAGGAAAAAGTCTACGTAACCTCAAACTATCTAGGGTGGACTATTTCACGCCACAAACTATAAAAATGGATTTTCTACCCCTAAACTTTTCAAAACCAGTCAAATAACCCCCAAGCAGTTTTGGACGGTGGTTTTGCTAAAGTGACGGTGTTTTTATCTTTATCTTTTTTATTTATTTTCGCTAAATATTTGAAAAATCGTAGTAAATCATAGAAAAAATTATAAAATGGAAATCCAATTTTGTTGGACTCCACGTGAGTAGATCTACACAGTAAACATATAATATGGTATGCTTTAATATAAATTTTTTGTCGTAGCTTTAGATCTATGCTTTTTATTAATTAATTGGAATAATTCATAGCTGCAACTTTAATGCTCCAATTGTGGTGAAAATTTTATGGTAGGCTAATTATTGTATGCTTGAACCGTAGTAAAAATTTCATACTCATTAAATCATGTATAACTTAGTTATAGATTTATTTAAATTTATGCTTGTTAAATCTATGTTTTATCTATAACTAAGTTATACATGATCCAATGAGTATGAAATTTTTATTATAGTTCAAGCATATAATAATTATCCCACCATAAAAATTTCACCATAATTGGACCATAGAAGCTGCAGCTATGAATTATTATAATTAATTATAGAAAAACATAGATCTAAAGTTATAGCAAAAACTTTATACTAAAGTATACCATATTATATGTTCACTGTGTAGATCTACTCATGTGGAGTCCAACAAAATTAGATTTTCTATTATATGATATTTCTTTGATTTACTATGATTTTTCAAAGATTCTACAGAAATAAATGAAAAGGGAAAAAATAAAACCATCATCACTGTAGCAAACCACCATCCAAAACCGTTTGGGAGGTTATTTCACCGGTTTTGAAAAGTTCGTGGGGAGAAAATCCAGTTTTAGTTCAGCCTGAATAGTTTGGGGGGCTATGTAGACTTTTTCTCTAATTAAGAGTCTGTTTGGAACGCAGGAATTTTATGGAAATTGTGCAGAAATTTTACATGAATCAATTCAGTTTTACAGAAAATACGCACAAACAGAAAATATTTCTCATGTTCCAAACAGCCCATGTTGGAGGACTGGAGCCCGGAGGTGCGATGCTTCGCATCAATTGCGTTTGCTGTTCAGTGATCGGCATGGTCATGTCTTATTTTTGTTTCTTTCTTCTCTTTCTCCTTTTTTTTTGACGAGGTGCTGAATTGTTGATTGTCACCATCCCATCCAGAGTGAATTTTTTGTATTTTAGTCCCTTTTGAAAATATTTTTTACAAGAAGACCTACGCCAAAACGTTTTCTAAAAATAAACCATTTTTAGGCGTCTTAGAACATGACGCCGAGGTATGAGGGTCGGCGTCGACTGACATGACGCCGAGGTATTGCCACGTCACGGACGATCCCGGTCGACGGCTACACGGTGGCGCATGGGGTCCGAGATGTCGGCGTCCTGTCAGCACATGCCACGGGCCCAACCTCGGCGCGGCTGGACTGAGCGCCGAGCTATGGGCATCATCCAGCGCGCGGCCCAGGCGGCCCAACAACGCATCGTGGCATAGTAGCTCGGCGCGGGGTCACTTAACGCCGACACACCAGAACTCGCCGCGGCCTGACTCAACGCCGAGGTCTGGTCCCTTGAGGCCGCGCCGAGGCCCCCTTCTTCTTCCTCCCTCCATTCTGATGAACTTTTTTTACTATGTTGTAATGAACTCTGCTTTTATTTCAGATGAACTTATTCCCTGGACTTTTTTTATTATGTTGTAATGTACTATGCTTTTATTTCAGATGGTCTTATGCCCTATACTTCGTTAACTATCTTAGGACTGTAGTGCTACTGTTTGTATCACTAAAAAGGCTACTTGTGCTGTTGCAGTCACTGAAAGGGCTACAAGTAGTGTTGCAGTCAATGAAAAGTTTATTTGAAAACTCGCTGAAAAGCCTAGATTCGTTTACCGTTGTATCCGTATACGCAATGAATTAATATCAGAGTGATGTATTGCATTTAGATGATATGACAAAACACAGGTGTAGCCTTTTAAGATGAAATGACCAGTCATGGTTGTAGGCTTTTCAGATGAAGCATCTAGCATTTGCAGATTCAATAAATAAGTATGCACACAAGTTTTTTGTCAAGTAGCATTCATGGTGAACCTGCCTTCATCTCTATATATAGTGCTATATGTCTTGCTCCACATCCACACAACTTGTTTTTTGGTTTAGTTTTAGCAAATGTCGAGCGGAGGTTCCTCGAGTGGAAAGGGTTTCATGGAGGGAGAGGAAAGGGGTGAGAGAAGGACCTCCAATTGTGTGGGAGGGTTCTCTGGTTCCTGATTCTTTTGAAGAACCAATAGAGGAATTTCGTTTGGAGAGGAAGAGTGACTTCACTCGTGAGAGACCTCTTAGATCATACGACAAGCGCATTGAAGATTGGCCAAAATGTCGCCACGGTTTGGATTGTGTTGTGCAGATGTACAATGACTGTGTGGGTGGAGGGAGGCCGCTTCTTCTCGTATGCTCATGAGGATTTGTATTTCCTTTGAACTATCTTCTTTTTTAGATTTGCATTTGGTTTGTAGTAGTACTTATTGGTAGATGGGTTTTCGTGATTCAAGCTGTCCGTATAATCTGTGGCTTCACTAGATGGTCGACCTCCTCCTATCTATCCCCATCAACAAAGACATCACATATCTCTGAGGGGACGCATCTTTGACCTAGAGTATGGCTCGAAGTGGTAATGAGGACAAGTCGGACGACGACAACAAAGCAATGATGCAGAGGAGGCACTATGCAATAATCCGATCGCCAAAGCCGTTCTGCATACCATAAGAAGCACGGGCCTCCTTCTCCACCGCCACCGCCACCGCCACCGCCACCGCCTCCATCATTTGGGGGATACTGTGGGGAAGGCGCAACTCAGTTCAATATGTGGGACCGTTATTAGGATCAACCTTTGTTTGTTAGTCAATTCGAATGTGGAATGCTTGTATGAGTTGTTCTTCTCAAACCCCTAAGGCATGCTAGGTCTAGTTTGCAACATGCCATTGTTAGTTTTCATATGAGTGTGTAATCGTAGTACCTTTGTAACGTCTGTATCACTTGTTTCTTTCAATCCCTAAGGCCTGGTAGGTTTAGTTTGTGACATGCCATTGTTAGTTTTCATGTGAGTGTAATCGTAGTGCATTCGCTATTTCATAAATTGTAGTTTACCTATCTCTAAGTTTCATGTACTATGGTTGATTCCGAAACTCAAAAAAAGATTTGACTCTCTCTAAGAATAGGGGATTGAAATCGAACATTACAAATGAGAATAAAAGAAATAATAAAAGAGTACCGAAAAAGAATAATCAAAAGAAAAGGAAAAGAAGTAGAACAAAAAAAGAAAAAAAGAATGGGCGTCCGAGTCACCCCACGCCGAGGTAAAGAAAATGGCGCTGAGTCGGCCCATCGCCGACCCTAGGGTTTGGCCTCGACCGCCCACCAGTTTGGGCTTCAGCTCACTACCGAGTCGGTTCACGCCGAGTTTGAACACGAGGCGCGTTGAGTCGAGCCACGCCGGCGTTTGGGCCGTGGGCGTCGCCGATTCAGCCCACGGCCCTATCTCGGCGTTAAATGAATAAACACCGCTTCTAAAGGGTCGGCGTCAATTTACTACGCTACCGTGTCTCCGGTGCCATCGTGAAAGAAACCGTACCAAACATGTGCGCGGGCGTAGGCCTGGCGGTAGCATGTCACGGTGCAGGCGTCTCACGTTAGGTGGGCACTCCTGAAATCTGCCGATGAAGCCACCTCGTGGACACCCCATCGCTTTGCTGCTTTTTCTCCGGCCTCAATCGCCGCTAGGGACATCCCAAGAAGTGCTCAACCCATTGCTGCCATCCTTCAAACTCCGTGTCTCTCATCACACCGGGAATCCTCGGATTTTGACTCCAAGGATCATGGCAACGCCCTCGAGAGTGACCGTTATCTCCCATTGACGGTAGGTGAAAGTCAGTGTGTCTCCGGACGCCACCGATCTATCAACGTCGTCGGCGGCCATTGGGTTGAAAGGTGGCGTGCCTCGACGACAAACACGAAAGCAACAAGAGAGCAAGGTTCGCCCGACTTTAGGAGGGCGTGTACCTCTCGTCAGAGACCATGGTGGTCGAGAGGCCTCATGTGTCATTGGCCTCAAAGACATTCAAAACCCGCAAAAAAAGACAAGCATGAAAAAGTATTAGTTCATGTCACTTTATAAAGAGCATGGAATATAGAGCAAAATATGAACAATGCACTGTTTCATACGAATTATTGAATATACCTCTCCATTCTCGATCCTCCGAGCCCGGTGGTGCTCATCGAACCTTGGATCAAGAAGGGGGAACCGATCCATCCTGCAACATAAGGAATGCCAAAGCATTAGTATAAGTTAAAGCATGTATATGTGGTACGAAGTAACATAACAATAAAAAAACAAAAGTAAACCAATGCATTATTACACAAAGCAATTCAAGTAGCTAGCTTGGAGGATACCTGTTGTCTAAGAAGTTCCGGACATTTTCTCTTATTGTGGCCCATCTTATGGCAACCAGAGCAATGGCTCTTTTGGGTGTCCTCTACAAAATGTCTCCCAACCTTACTCGTGGTTGATCTACCTTTCGTGGCTCGGTCCATGTCCATCCTGAACCGCTTCCACCGCCTAGGTCCTCTACTCTTCCAGAGTAAACCAAGATCAGCCACATACTTGGGGCCATCATAAGTAGGCTATTAACTCTCGTCAAGAAATGGCTTGAACTGAGGATTCCAGGTGCTCATTAGGTTCCTCAAAGAGAACTCCACGGCCATACGGGGTGGGACCTCAGCGTCAACACGTCTAAGGCGACAGGCTGTAATCATGTGGGAGCAAGGCCTATGATATATGGTCGGTTTTCCACACGTACACTTGTTCTCGTTGATCACTACTTTATGTTTTCGAGCACCCCGATCTTCACCACCAATGTTAGTTCCACCACCCTCTAGAATCTCATATCTATGGTTGATCGGATCAAAACATGAACCCTTCTGTCGTTTAGACTTTTTCTTTGAGAAAGCTAGTTCCTGAGATGCTAATAGTGGCCAAGCTTTGCCTGCTGTCCATAGAGACCTCGCATGCTTCTTCCTCGAAACAAACCAAGCATTCAACTTGTAGAAGGTGAATGAGG